>JAULJZ010000003.1:6255628-6269823 GCA_032270985.1 Heliamphora pulchella
TAAAGTATGTTAGGCTTCATTTAGTAAATTTTAAAATATATATCTATATATATATATATATATATATTAGAATATTTAAAATAGAAAAAATAATGTAAACCAAACTCTTAATAAAAAATAATTTGACATTTAGAAGAAAAATAAAAAGGATCTGTTAAGAATCTTTTAGAACCAATTATTTTTATATATAGTAGATCATGCTATTTTTTTAAATGATAGCATGTTCGAACAATTTCAAATGCAAGAAGATATTTTAATTTTTAATTTAATTTTAAAAAGTTGAAAACGCTAGATGATGATAGTTTAAAAACAATTGCCTTTTTAATTTTAGAAATTCTTTTAATACACGACATCTTTAGTGATATTGATTATTTAAAATTATTTTTAAAATTAACATTTTCAAAGAAATTGTACAAACAAAAGAAAAAAAAGAAGACTCCGATTGACGTGTGTCTATGTATGTATGTGTGTGTCTAAATATATATATTAAAAAAATTAAAAAATTAAAAAATTAAAAAATTTATGCATTGCTTGTAGAATGTTCTTAGTAACAGTAACTTTGCATAAATAAGTTTTGTAAACAAAAATTAATAAAATTTTATCTTAGAACTATTATGTCACAAGAAAAATTAAGTAGGTTAGCAATGTATTCAATTGAAAAAATACATTAAAAAACTTAATTATAAAAACATAATCAATAATTTTGAATCTTAAAATAAGAAAAAAGTATAAAATAAATAAAAAGGCTTCCATTAACTTGCCTAAGGCCTCCAAAATCATTGAGATGCCCCTGTGAAGTGGTGGCAATCTTGGCAGCGCGAAACAGCAATGGTTTTGATTTTTCCAGCGATGTCAATAGATCCGGTGGTTCTCGGCCGCTAGGGGTGCTGATGTTGGTGGTAGGGCGAGGATGATGACGTAGGTCGGCGACGTTATTTAAATCAATTTATAATCCAGATGATAGATATTGACTATGGTAAATAGCGGCAAGGACGATACGAAACCGCTTGACTGCAATGGGGAGAGGTTGTTTGGCTAGGGTTTCGTTCGTTGTGTATAGTAGGCTTGAATAAAGCAACGAAGGAGAAAGAAAAACATAGAACAGAAGAGAGGAAGAGATGGGACCTCAAGCCTAAGCGCTGATTCCAAATAATGTAGAAGAAGAAGAAGAAACAAATGAGAGAAGAAGAAACGAAGGGAAAAAATCGTACATTTATAATTCAAATTTTAATTCCTTCAAGTTTGATTAAAACATTAAGAAGATTTCTTTGTAGGTTTAAACCCTAATTAAAAAGAAAACTAGAATTCTTAAGTAAAAGAAAACTAATATAACATCCTAATTAATGTTTATCTATGTTAAGTCATCAATTGACCCAAAAACTCCAGCTGTTAATAAATGAACCCAACAATATATATCAAGTTAGCCAAAAAAACCCCTCACATATGACCATGTCTTGCACGTGAAGAGATAAATAAACTGAACCAAATAGGTGCACCAACGCATAAAAATAATGCATAATAACAAACATAATAGAGAAACAGACGACACTTGAACCTAGCATCTCTTGGAACCAAAATTCTAATACCATGTTAAATCACTAATTGTCCCAAAAACTTAATCGGTAAAAAAATAGATCCAACAATATATGTCAAACTAGCTAACAATCCAAATCTTGATAAATAAAAAAACTTAATACTATAAGGAAACTAACTAAAGAAACCCAATAAAATAAAGAAACTGAATATCAAACCAAACTAGACTAAACATTTGCCCCAATCAACTGAAATCGATTATATGAATCTTTTTACGTTATTCTTCTCTATTAAAGTCCATATCTTCAGTTAATTTTAATAAATTCATATATTTTTTAAATGCGACATCTCATGGCAATTTAGGTCTAACTCTCCACATAGTATTTCCATCACATATGACATTGGTGCTTTTTCTTACTACTATATAAATTGGCCTACGTTATATGTGTTCAAACCATTTAAATCTAATTTCTCTCAACACATTCTTAGTAGGTGCGACTCTTTCCATTCTATGAATTTTTTTCATTCATACTTTTATCTTTTCTAATTTTACCATACATCCATTTATTCTTATTTCAGCAACACTCATCTTATTTATGTGAAAAAAATATCGATTGATTCGAATAAAGACTTAGTTTGGTTTGGTTATATATTTGTCGAAAAAATCCTTTTCTGCTACCCAAAAAGATAATCAAAATGCAAATGAAAGAAATATCATTTCGTTTGGTAACATTTATTTTTCTATTTTATGTTTAAAATAAACAAGAAACATATTTTTCAATTGTTTCTATAAAAATAAAAGAAAAAAATACGTTTGTCATGGTTTTGTAAATTTTCATTTTGAAATAAGTAAGATATGGTCGAAGGGAGTTACAAGAGTAAGGAGAGTCGTCGAAGAAGATTGTTGGAGGTGTGGATGTCTATAGTGACTGGATGTGGTGATAGGCAATGGCGATCGGAGGTGGTCTAGCGACAGCAACACATAGTGGTGAAGTTGGAGTGCTTGAAGTTAGAAGGTTTGGTAAACATGTTATCTGTGATGACCCGCATCGAGAATGGACTGATCAACTTCAAAAGAAACTTCACCATGCGCCCCAAAACCGTGGTAAGAAGCTAATTCTTATTCTCCTGCGTTCGTTTATATATCACAACGCACCACATACCTAATGTAGGACAACCAAACACAATGTCACCGGATGGCCATCCAATCTACAGGTGGGTTGTCCACCCGTTGTCTGGGTGTGTGTCCTGGGGTGATACAATCTCTCCCACTTTGGCCACAATGTCCCTGTTGTACCTTTTTACACAATTCAGGAACACTCCCGATGGCCATGAGCCCATGGCCTCACTGTAACATAGATCGAAACTTGCTTTGATATCACCTGTGACAACCCACCCCGAGGATTATTTGAAACCTCCAGAAGAGCTTCACCACGCTGTCACGGACTGCTAGCTTTCAAGCATGGAGAAGACTAGAAGAAGACAAAGGAGGCTCGTAGAAGATTCTAGACCATCTTTAAATGGTTTAGAATGTGGAAGAACCTCCTAGCATCCAGAGTATTTCGGAGGGATCCAAAACATTCTACAGAAGCCTAGAGTCTAGGGTTATCTAGGATTTGTAAATACACTGGAGAATTGTACAGAATTCTAGATAGGTTCTAGATTATTCCCTTAAAGAGGTGGGAAGCTTCTAGAATGAGTTCTAGAACATTTCCAGCCATTAGATCGTCGACACATGGTGCAATCCTAGCCAGTCATTATAACCTTGGGTACTTATATAAAGAGGTGACCTCATTTGGCCAAGGCACCACCACCTAACCAAGTCTCTCAAGTTGTAAACTCCTCTCTAGTGTAATATACTCTCCATTCTCCCAAACTCTTGAAGTGCCTAGCCTTTCTCGCTCTTTCGGAGTTCTTAGAAGATAAGCTTACTTAGCGTCACAAAGAGTCGAGCTGTGAGCGTTTAAGTGCCGCACGGTTGGCTTGAAAAATCTAAGGTCGTGACGACATGCTCCCAAATCATGGTAGGAAGTTATTTCGTATTCTCGCACATTCATTTATATAGCACACCACACCGCGTACTCGATATGAGACAACCAAATACTTGCACCGAACGAACCCCCAATTGACCGACCATTCATTCACCCGGTCATTCGGGTCTCCTTGAAGTGTTACAGTCTGCAAGGAACGGAGGTAGTGAACGGAAGTAGGCGGAGTTGTTAAACAAAATAGTTGCATGTAATGATGAAGAATGTCTTTGGAAACAACAACCGATGAGTAGAGGCAATAGTCAAAAGGAGAAAGTGGTGGGTGGAAGTGTCAGCCACTGGAGGAGATGGTGTGTGGACGTGACGGCTCATGAGTGGAGGTGGCAACCAATTGGATAGAGGCGGCGCCTCGCGGGTGGAGGTGGCAACCGGTTAGGTAGGGTGGTAGGTGGAGGTGGAAACTGGTTGGCATGGAAATGGTAGGTGGAGGTGGCAGGCGTGGAGTGGGGGTGGTAAGTGGAGGCAGGTGGGAAGAAGTGGTAGCCGAATGTGGTGGAGATGATAAATGATCGATAATTGTGAGTGGAAGTAGCAGTTAGTGGTGAGAGGTGGTGATTGGGGGTTGCGTTTGGTGTAAGGTGGTGGTGGTAACGGTCAACCAGTGGAGGGAGGTGGTGGTGGTGTTTGTTAGTAAAAGTAGCAAGAGGTAAAGATGGTCAAAGATGGTGAAGAAGGGAAGAATGAATAAAAAATTGTTTACAAAATAAGTGAAACTATAATTGATGCTAAACTATTCACAATTTGATCAAATAAAGTGGACATCGTGTTAGAACATAACAGAATAGATTTCAAATGTTTGTATAATTATCAACTGTTTTTCCTTTATTGATCGGCATGTATGAATTTTTCTCTACCATACTCTAGCATTGGGTTAAACCAATTGCACAAGAAACCAGCTAGAAAATAACTGGAATGACCATGGTTCAAGATAACAATAATGACTATGGTTCAAGTTCTCTCAAGGAAGCAGTGGTCTTGGGTTCAATTACTCTCTTGAAGCCATCTACACTAGACACTTACGGTTCTGGTGACTTTTGGGCTTTCCCATGCTATATGGCATATAGGCATACATAGACTCAGGGTTTTCCTACAAGGGGTTTCTCATCATCAAAAGAAAAAAAATAACGACAACAATAACAACAGTTCGCTAACCACTACCAACTAGGCAGTGGGTAATGGGTAAATAGTGAATGGTTATTTGCAAAGCGTATTGATATATTTAAAAATGGTAGAGCTCACTCCCAAAAGTTCATTCATATTGGAATTTTTTTGTCCCCATTAAACTATTAACCATTGCCGAGTGAACGATGGTTAGCATGACCCTAATAATAATAATGAAAAGACAATCCCGATAAAAACAAGAAAAAAGAGAAGCAAAATGGGCCAAAATCTCATATAAAGCCGGTATACCTCTTGCATAATCAGATTTCCTGCAAGGTTCAGCTCAAGAATACCAGTGATTAGGGAGGCCTCAGCACTGAGTCTGACAATGAAGTGAGATGTTAGTCCACAAGAAGACAGGTCAAATTTCACAAGTTCTTGACTCCCATTGGACAAGGATTCAATTAATTGCAATGCTCCTTTCTGTAAATTAAAGGGAAAAAACACAATCAAAAATAATAATAATAATTACAAAAAGACTTGTAAACCAAATATAGATTGGCAAATGCATGTCAAATGGCTCTACTAACAAATGAAACATTAGCATGGTGACTCACAATTCCAATACTTGTATCTGCAAGTGTCAATGTTGACAAGCATAAGGTCCCAGTGAGTTGGCAAAGACTGTTTACTACGGGCATGCTTATCTTCAGACCATTCAGGTTTAGTTCTGAAAATCTATAAAAGACTAGAGCAAGTAAAAGAGTTGTATATGAAAGTAAAAGAAAATCTACAGAACATCAAAGAGGGAATTGAATTTGGAACAAATGCAAGGAAAAACATAAACAAAGTAAATTTTAATAGAAACCTCTTTAAAGTGGCAAGTTTTTCCAAAAGATTTACAATTGCGTTTGCAGATATATGGTTGTTATATCCTGTACAACATAAGAGAAGTACAATCAGTTGACCTATAAATATGGAATCCATAGAAGATATTCGAGAATCTATTTGCTAATCAAGAATACCTAAACAAAGCTGAGATAGTACAGATTCAGAATCCAGTGAATCAGCAAGTTTCTGAATTGTTCTGGATGTGATAGAACAGCGCTCAATATTTAAGCTATAAAGGGCTACAAAACAAAATGCTTAAGTAATTAATAAGAAATAGCAAGGTCTCTGCAACAATGAATTTCGTAAAGATACCCTGGCCTTATTAGAGTATCATAATTTGAGGCTTTCCCAACTACTAAGTATGAAATCGGCATTATATTGTCCCACAGCACGGTGGGGGAGGGTGGAAGCAGTAATGCAATTATTCTCAGTTTATCTCTTTTAATATTAGCCATAATTTGGTAAAGACACCAAAACTAACATTTGTCCACTTGTAAGAGTGGGAAAAAGCAATATACCTTTGCAACATTTCAAGATAGTTGAAAGATAAGATCCACATGCATCAGTCAAACGGTTGCCAGAGACATTGAGCACTTCCAATCGAGCAAATAGCACTGGGCATTCACAAATCTGTATCTCATGGGCGAAACATATATGAAGCCAATTGAAAAGAGTTCATCCAATCTACAGAGATGTAAAAAAATAAAATAGAAATAATTATCTTCTTGTTAATTTCTATTCCAATCAATGAAAGTATCTATTAAAGTGTTTTGAAATAAATACTTTTGGTGATTCTTTTTGAAGGTTCATCTCCTGAAGGACTTGTAACATTTATTGGTTCACCTTTCTGGGTCCTATATAAGGTGCAGCACAGATGTACTTGACTTGAAGACTGCTACCTCAAAATTTAGCTTGAATAGTTTTTTAAGACTAAGTCATGAATTCTGGATTCAACACACTTCGGGTACTATCAGAAAAGAAGAAAACAAAACTACAACAACAGCAACATTTTCAAGCATCTAAAAAGTGTAAAGGGTTACAGACCTGAAACAATGCAGTTGGACCGAAGCGATTGCAGTGCAAATCCAAAACCAAGCTGCCATATCTTTGACCTGATGAAGTAAGCACCTGCTGAAGTTTCTCCATCGTTCCATTTCCTGGAGATAAAAAGCTAATGGATAGCTAAAATACCGAAGTAAAGTGCAAAATCAAATTATTTTTTAAGAAAACCGTTTTGGGGGGCTAATGGGCATTGCCAAATTAGTACAATTAGGAAATATGTAAAAGAAATTATTAGATTTAGTTTTTTATTCAGAACCAACATTGGAGAATAAAAAATACAGCCATAAATAAAAAAACATCATTTTACCTAATGAATTGTGAGAAAGGTCTAAAACTGCAATGTTTTGAGCTTGCAAGGCATTCAGTAATGGTGTAATTGATACATCTTGTAATTCACAATCAGACACCATGACTTCATCCTCTGAAACCTGGAAAAAAAATGAATACACAAACACAAAAACACTTGAACGTCCAAGTTAGCATATGCAAAAGTATCCTTTTTGGTCTATATTCTTTGAACTACTACAGGAAAGATATTAACCTATCATTTTACCTCTAGATTGTACAACTTCTTAAGCAATTTCAGATTGGGGGACTCAGATAGCTCCTTGCAGCAGTCAATGTAAACTTTCATCAAACGCTTCTGTACCCAACCTGCAAATATAGTTTAAGGCTTATGTGCCACTTTGCACAAATAAAAACAGAAACAATAAAAAATGCCAGTGACTATTTTAGTGACTGAAGACATCCTTCAAACAAAGTTTTTGTAGTCATGATCAGCTTATTCTTATACTACTACCTACATTTATTTTTAAATATTGGTTTAAAAATTCGGCTGGACTAGTAAGGATACCAAAATTACAACTATAGAAGACTTCCTCCAGAGGACAAAGGAACATTTATAAATATATATATATATATATATATATATATATATATAAAAAAGAAATATCAGACAAAAGTCGAAAAAAATAAGTTTTAACGCGCAAAATTCATCAACAAAAATTTTAACGCACAAGATCCAATTGCGTGATTTCTCTCGAAAATACCCTACAAATATATAAATTTATCTGTTTTGTATAACAAACAGATAAATTTATCTGCTTGCATATCAACACAGATAATGCAAACAGATTAATTTATCTATCTACTTATTTATGCTTAACAGATAAATTTATTTGTGTTCTTTATACATGTTTTAAAAAGGAACAAATAAATTTATCTGTATTCTTTATACGTGATTTTAATAAGACAAATAAATTTATTTGTATTCTTTACACGTGCTTTCAATAAAAGACAGGTAAATTTATGTGTATTTTTTATACATATTTTAAAAAAGCACAAATAAATTTATTTATTTTAGGGTATTTTTATCCCAAAAGGACCTTGCACGTTAAAATTTTTATGAGGATGGATCTTGCTCGTTAAAAAAACTTATGTTGGATGAAAAATATTAAACGGCCTATAAATTGAACTGTTTACCAATTTTTCAAAAAAAAAATTAGAGAAGTATGGTTGATTTGACATAAAATCCAACAAATGGAAACAGCACTGTTTCATCTACAAATGAAAGCACAATTAAGAATTATTTTTAAGTCAAAACTATATGGCACACAAAAAAAGATGGATGGACATACATAGCTGGCACATGAACAGGGTACCGAAGGAAGCATACACTTACCCTTACAACTAATTGGACACAAACATGCCTTGGACAAACCAGGATACATATCAAACATGCCATGTGGTGCACAGTATTTTTATTACTAATTTATTACTGGACATATTGCGGGCACGGCTTGGATCCATGTCATGTATCTAGACGCATCTTAGGACATGCACGAGACAATACTTATTCCAGTATATTTTCCTGTTCATAATTGGGTTCTAAACTAAATGATAGTAGTTTGTTGATGAGATTAGTTAGTTTGTGAGTGGCTCGTTTTTAATGCATTACTATGTAAGTGAGTAGCTCTAGTGTTTTTGAATGATGTTTAAATTAAGCATCAGGCGATTTTTAATGTTGAACTACAATAACTTTTATTATTTTCAGTAGTTTGTTCGTGCTATATTCATATATACAGCATATTTTTCTGTCATATCCCTCTTGTAAAACGTTAGGGATTTCGATTCCAACTTATTTTCACACAAAAAACACAAACTTATTAATGTCATATTATTAATATAAAAAAGGAAAATTATAACACAAAATTGAGTAAAGATTCCATTATTTCTTGTTGTGTATGTGTCTAGCTTTTTTAAAGATGGCCATGTCAGCATGACATGACATCTCTATCCATGTTTCCTACCAGTATCCAAGTTTCTTCGACTGCATCAAAGGGAAGAAAATTGCCACTCCTAAACAAATCCAATATCAAGTTTGCATTTTGAAACATGTCACATTGAAAATAGTATCACATCCAAAAATTACTTCAAAGTATGAAAAACAAAGTCATGTTTTGATTTTATTCCTAAGCCTAAATAGAAATGCATACATCCAATGTATGGGGTAAAAAACAAAAGGCAAAGTGCTTAGCTTTTAATGTATTGAGCTATGTTACATGTTCTTCTAAATGTATAAAATACCCGTGTCAAACGCTCAACACTCGGATAAAGATATGAGATATGTGTTCAACATTTTTTCTTAGTTATAAAACAATGCATATACTCTGATATTATGCATAAAATACTCCATAGAACCTTGTAAACATTATTTACCCTAAAAAATAAAAGAAATATACTAAGAAATATGAATATTTTACCATATCTCAATATCTTTAATATGAGAATTAGATGAATTCAATACTTAGACACATTTTCGTACCCGACACTCGTACCCTGGTCCATGTAACATAAGTATTGAGCTACCTTTTGACCTAAGAAGCACGACACGTCTCATTGCCTCACATATTAGTGTCAGTCAAGTATGGGAGGCAAACACGCCCAAAACACGTGTAGGGCATGCTTAAATGCGTGTTCATATTTTTATTTTTTTAGGACACATTGAGGGTACGTTGGACAAGCCGATTAAACGCTCAGGACCCGTTTAGGATAAGAATGCAATCTTAAAAGGTTGTGATGGGTCAAAAGGTGTAATATTAATAAAATAGAAAAAATTAAATAATTTAATTTCATGTATGGGTTTGTATGATACATTTGATTAGATGGAAGACAATCTTTTTTTAGTTAATGTAATATAATCACAAATGTTTTGCGTAGTTGGCAATTATGGACAATATTTTTGGATATATATTATCCAATAGTGGAATTATGGAAAACAAATAGTGAATGTCTGCTATCGATGCTTAGGGATGGAGTTTTTTTGTATTATTATTGATATGATATCTTTACAATATTTTTGTAATTTTGTTATTAGGTTTTATTCAACGTGCCCATGAAGTGACTCTGTCTTAATCTTTTAAAAGATGGTGTGTTCACGTGTTTGTGTAATGCCCATGTCACATATTCATATCCATGCTTCTAACACGTCTCGATCTAAGATAGATGAATTGAGGCACCAAGTTCTATTATCAAATACACGACCCAAGTTACTAATACCCCATTAAGGTTTCCCATGGAAGAAAAAAACATCCCCCATGACCGATGTTAAGTAACCAATTATTTCAAAAGCTTAAGATATTAGGAAATAGGTCCAACAATGTAAATCAAGCTATCTAACACTCTCCCTCACGTGCAACCCTGCCTCGTACGTGGAGAGGTGAACAAACTGAACAGGTGTACCAATACACAAAATGCACAATAACAAATATAACAGGAAAACACGTCACGAAACTTGAACCCAAGACCTCATGCAACTAAAACTCTGATACTATGTTAAGTCACCAATTGTCCCTAAAGCTTACGCTATTAGGAAATGGATCCAACAATGTATATCAAGCTATCCAACAACCGAGATCACCAACTTCCCACTACTTCGGATTAAATTGTTTCAACAATGTTTTGAGCAAAGTGCAAAAGAACAAGACTTGAACCATGACCGAGATCAACAACTACCCATGACTTTGGACTAAATTGTTTCAACTTTCAAAAATATTTTGAGCTAGGACGTAGTTCCCACATTTTAATTACAATTCTCACATTGGAATGAAAATAGATAAAGAAATAAAAATAAAAAAAGGAAGTTCCTTAAAGATTATGGGGCATGTTTGCCGAAGTTTTTGAAACTGTTTTCCACTCTCACGGTTATAGGTATAGAAAAACATGCTGAGAATTCGTGTCTTGATGGTCTTGGAAACTTCTTTCGAAAAAAAACTTGTTAAAGAAAAACCAGGTTTCAGAAAGCGGTATAATGACAATTTCTGTTTGGTGTAGTTTCCTATCAAGAATAACAAAATTACCAAAAACATTATTCCTAGAAACAAGAAATATAGGAAAACTGATCCAAATAGGTAAAAAATAACTACAAAGATAATGTACCATTTTGTGTGCATATAGAAATAAGCAATGTACTGCAGAAACATGTTGCCAACCTAATTGTTGGACTTAGTGTGCAAAGTTGATGCCGCAAGGGATCGAAGACCAGGGCAATATCAATACATTTTGGGCCTAAGGTTCATATCAACCTGTCATGGCCAATTTAGGTTATACAGAGAAATATCACGACTTGATGCCACAGTATCGCACTAAGATATTCAGTGATAGAGAAACATCTTTATTTCATGGCCTATTTTAATCAGCTTACAATGATTGTCTTTGGTTTGTCATAATACTATTCTTGAATTATGCATTTTCTGTTTATAAATAACTTATTTAAGAATGTTTTCAGATCAACAACTTCCCACTACTTTGGATTAAATTGTTTCAATAATGTTTTGAGCTAGGGTGCGGAAGAACGAGACTTGAACCATGGCCGAGATCAGCAATTGCCCATGACTTTGGACTAATTTGTTCAACTTTCAACAATGTTTTGAGCTAGGGCGCAGTTCCCACATTGTACAATTCTCACATTGGAATGAAAATAGATAAAGAAATTAAAATATAAAAAAAAGTTCCTTAAAGATTATAACTACAAAGATAATGTACTGTTTTGTGTGCCAACTTCTAAGCCTATATAGAAACAGAAATCTTCAGGTTCAAAAAAAAATATCAGCACTGGACCCATCCTCGTCATAAATCTTGTTCAATCATATACGAACTTGTTGTACTAACACAGTGGTGAGCTTAACGTACTTCAGAAATATGTTTTTTTAATAAGCAATGTATTGCTGAAACATGTAGCCAACCTAATTGTTGGACTTAGTGTGCAAAGTTGAGGCTGCAGCCAATCAAAGGGCCAGAGTGCATATCAATATATTTTGTGCCAAAGGTTCATATCAACCTATTTCGGCCACAATGTCTGTTGTACAGAGAAGTATCATGGCTAGATACCACAGTATCTGTTAAGTTAAGGGTATTATTGTATTTTTGGTATGCTTGTCTCATTATATAAATAATAGTAATACGAGAGCTAACCCTAATTTTGGGTGCTCTCTGGTTGCTCTCTCTTTTCTCCATTAGAATAATTCTCTCTCAACTCTCTCTTATTGTTTTTTGTTTATACATCATTCCTAATAGTATCGCACCAAGATATTCTGTGATAGAGAAACATCTTTACTTCATGGCCTATTTTAATCAGCTTACAATGATTGTCTTTGGTTTTTCATAATACTATTTTTGGATTATGCATTTTCTGTTTAGAAATAACTTATTTAACATTGCAAAGTACAGTAAAATTATCTTGAAAATTCATAGTATTCGGAAAGATTATGCTTCACAATAGACGCCTTTAAATCCAAAATCCATATCATTCTCAATTTCTCAATCTGCTACTCAATGTTTAAGAACAAGAACAAAACAGCATGGAGGAGCACTAGAAGAAAAGCAAAATGAGAACACATGTCACAATTATAATGATGATAGTAAACCTGAGAGTGGTGGTGAGTGGAATAGGCTTGATGATAATGCTTCCTTACACAAAAATGTTAATAATGATGGCTATTTAGAGGTAATCCAGATTATGTATTGAATTTGTGTGAGGAATGTAATTCCAGATTGATTAATGTATTATTTATCCATAATTTGAGGTTAAGCAAACTAAACTCAATGGCAACTGCATTTAATTAACAACTATTTGAACAGAAACTAGAGTGATAACAAATATATTTATGCTTTAGTAACATCAACAATGTTAGATCGAATTTTTCATTTATCTTATAGCTTCATTAAGTTGTTTGCCCATTTTAGAAAATTTTAATCTCTTTTAGAATTTTCTGAGCCTTTATCTATTTCATTGCTTGATACTGTGAGAGAAAGTTGTTTCGTCCATGACATCGCAGAACGTAAATACAAGCAGTACAATGAGCATACCATCAATGGAAACTTCAATCCAGCCTTTTCCCCTCAAGTGATCCATAAGAGTATCAATTCCCTCTAAGGTTTCTAGAACTCTTCCACCACATTTCATGTGCTGAATGATAGGCAACAGGCCTAATGAGTCACCATAATGCACATTAGTAAATGTTCATCCTTGCCATATCACAATATCAAAAATTAGTGAACGGGGAATGATAAGCTCATGAAACATGCATATCAACTGTTTTTCTTGAAAGTAGCAACATTAATATGCTCTGAAGCTAGCAATGTACAATATTCAACATCCCATGTACAACATATAATACTCCTATGTTACTAATTATCTTCCAGTACCCAATATTTTTGTCCCCAGGATAAGATGCATGAAGATGAGTACCCACAGAACTTCTGTTTATTCAGTTGATAACGAATAGCCAAACTAATAACCACAAGTCATATTTTTGGCCCACCCCACTGATCCTAAAACTAAAAGATCGCATTTCTAATAGATTATTACAACTGCCTATGGAGTTCTTTTTATGTGATAGTTGTAATAACAATATACAAGATTGCCATCATTGTTACAGTACTGCTACTACAAGCTAAAGAAATGCCTGAATCAATTACTACAACCAAAAGCAAAGATAGCGGCACAAATAATCTTGGTGGGTGCTATCTTTTTCCCCCTACATTAATATGGCTTCCAGATTTGGGTTCTTCTCTCCTCTCAGAAGTATCCACGTAATGAAGAAACCTACTGAGAATATATCCCATGAAAATACGCACCAATGTTGATATATATTCCCATTATTGCTTCTTTTTGGGAATGTATCTGATAATCAGTTTCGTGTATGGCTCAATAACTTTAATTAGAAGAGAAAATGATACTATTTAGGTGAAGCCTGGAGCACAAGCAAAATTTAATAGAAACAATTATGTTCTTCCCCGTATGTGAGAAGAGAAATTATATCTTATCCTTTTATTTTGCATTCTTTTGCTCACTACTGATCACATATGACACGTTTTTGCCCAAATTACTGGTACTGCTATCTTACAATATTAACGAAATTTGATTATCATAAAATAATTAATAATTATTATAGATAACAAAGAACAGACATGCGGTTACAAGATAAGTGCCCACCCCTCGATCTCTTCTCTATTGGAAGTTGTAGATAGTATAAGCATGCAACTTCAACCTTCATGCAC
>JAULJZ010000003.1:6269923-6288741 GCA_032270985.1 Heliamphora pulchella
ACAGTCAGGTTAAGAATGTGCTGTGCATCTTACATGGAAAATTTACCAATTCACCTTCGGTAAGACATTTCACCACTTTTTGGTATAGAATATGTTACAGAAATCTTTTTCTAAATTTTGTGTTCATCCATACGCTGAAAAATATTAAGAAAAAAAATATTGAAAATATTTTAGATTAAAATGAACATAGAGCAAGTGTAACAGACCCAATTATACCACACCAGGTTTCACAAATGGAGAGAAAAGCAAGACATGCTATGCAAGCCATAAGAATATCTGCATTTACAGATTAACAATAACAATATTGACAATATATACAAATGTATATTAACGCACAGTTCTAAATTAAGAATACTCACATCATATTCATCAACACAAGCATGCTTATTGAGACGAGAAGCATCATGGTTATGCAACAAGCTTTCAGTGACATCAGCATAATAATTGGAGTCATTAGCATCAAAATTGGAATTTTTAACAGCTTCAGTGGTGCTTAAAGTTCTAAATTCTTTGACATCCCGGGCAGCTACTGTAGGACTCCTGGTTTTGTAGGAACAAGTGCTTTCTTCAAGATTAACAGGAGTGCAGGTGCTGGTGGCACATTTGGAGGCAACTGCTGAGACATCCTGCCAAAACAAAAGAATCAATTATCAGCCACCAACTTCTCCAGAAGAAAAGGAAAACAAGGTTGGACCAGAAACTTTTCCACCTGAAATTCACAAGCAGGACTAGCCATATTATCCCCATTCTTAACTGCAACCAAGCAAAAACTGACTCAGAACTCAATTTCTTTAACAAGCATATTGTGTTAAACGAATTAAGTGTATAAGGCTCACATTCATCAGATGTGGCAACATCTTCTCCCAGACCTTTATGATGTCTTCCCATTGGGCACTCTACCCCATCATACATTTCACCTTCATCATCAGAAACGATTACACGGATGCGTTTTCGACCAGCAACTGCCTGCTGACTACCAGTAGCTATAGGCATGCTCTCAGGTGAAGCTTGAGTTGCCTTCGTAGAAGTAACAGGCAGGCCGGCAGTATTCAGTTGAGTTGAGTTTTTACGGGAATGACGAAGTGAAATCAAAGGTAGGTCATCCTTTCTCTCTTCCACTCTGGTGCGAGATTGTGATTTCACAGAACTGGTTTTACTTGTCTCTTGGAAAGAGCTAGTATCAGACCCAATTGGTGATAAATCATTTCCTTCTGTGTCAGTTTCAGAGCAACAGTCCTGCCTCATAATTTTTGCTTCAAGCTCTCTAGTTTTTGACTGCTTCAATTTGTCAATTAGCAATTGCAACCTCCTGATGGGAGCATGAATTTTTTTAGTAATGGAGGTACCTTATTGCTTAATTCCGTATTTGAAAACGAATTACATGATCTGTTGCCCTAATTTCGTGATAAAAAGAACTCAAAAAACAACTAAAACGATCCAAATAATATTTCTTACATAACTTACCTAATTTAAACCAAACAATTCCTGAGCACAAAAATTTAGTAGGTTCACCAAATGCATACAATAGCTTGCAATAAATAACCAAATTTACCTTGCCTCTTCAACATTGTCAAATCTTATCATGTGGCTGTAATGCATGTTCTCTAGTGCAGATAGCTGAGCAGAAGGCAGATTTGCCTGTATAGCAATCCTGCAACATAGGGTAACACCATGAGCACAGATCGAGGGGATCCTGTAAAAAAACAACTACTCATAACAAGTGGATCAGTATGTAAATAATATGGAGGAAATCATTCTATGGGTTATATGGCTCAATACAATTTCTATAGGTAACTCCATCATCTTTCTTTATTCACTTGTTTATTTATTTTCCAAAAATATTTTGTTTTCCATTTCCCAAAAAACCAACATGGCACCTAAATTTCTTTGGGACTAATTGCCAACAGAATACAAATGACAGAGAGTGATTTCAATCCTTAAATACGTATTTTAAGATAATATAAAAAAATTAAAAAAATCCTTATCGAAGGCATTTCTCCACCCAGAAACATCAAATATCTTTAAAATTCCAAACAGAAAATGCAATAAAAAGACTATAGGATCCAAGAATAAGGCTACTTACCCATAACCCTCTTCAAATGCACCCAAAGCACCAGCCCAATTACCATCAGAATCCAAAACATCTCCAATATTATTCTTAGCTAATGCTTGCCCCTGAATCATTACCAATCTACCAGTTCAGAATAAAAAACCAATGAAGAACAAAATTGAAGTAATATCATAAAGTTGTATATTCATCTACACAGCTTCAATATTTTTGCAATGCCATCTTTGGATTCAAGGTACTTCCAAATGTAAGTGTAATTTGGTTACCAAGTCATCTACAAGCCCTTGATTTCACAAATATCGTGTACAAATCTTCCTTTATTCATGTTTCTCTAATCCCATTCGTTAGAAACGAGTAAAAATAAAATAGTAATGCGGTATATTTGTATGACATAAAATGCACAACTTACCTCCAAGTTGCCAATTGATTTGTAAGTCTCCCAACTTTTTGTGTACCATTTTAGCGCCTTGCTGAAATTCCGAAGCCTCTGGTATGACTCTCCAATGACTAGAAATGAATCGCCCAGTATTTCTTTGTCACAAAGTTCACTTGCTACTCTCTTCTTCCTTTTGGAAAATTCACGATGCTAAACAAGAATATTTCAAGTGAATTGCATAGCTTCAACCCATTAACAAAAATAAAAGTAAAAGCAAAATACTATTTTGATATATTTGACAGCAACACAACCCATGAAGCATGGGTGCTTCAAGAAACATGCCGTAGCCGTCCCGGGTACATACTGGGTATTGTTACTTGCATGGTACTTCTGCATGCGTACCATGCTCGCAAAAGATGTACCTAATTTTCTTTTATTTTTTATTTTTTACACCAAAGGTAACTAGTATATATCAAAGCAGTAGCCCACCTAGAACAATTACTTTTATACGGAGATAAAGTTCAGCTTCATAGGATTTTTTTCTATGATTAGCATGATTTTAGAGTTAAACTTTGGTTTGTATATTCGTTAAAATACATGCATTTAACTATGATTTGTACCTTGCTTTGACATAAATGTGTGATTTCTAGTTCGGATCCATATCGACTAAACCATTAACTATTTTTGTATTTGGTTTTCTAATAGTTACACTGAATGCATTACTCCAAATTAAAAATATATGTTTTTTTACGAATGTACCTAGTCATATCCATGCCTTACTTTTTTTTGGTTTTCCTGTATCAAAGTACTTGTATCGTACATGTACCCGTACAAGAACTTCATAGGCTTTATGCCACAAAAAGAATCTAGCTATTCTTACCATGCCACCTTCAACTTACCATGAAAATTGAGAAGTTTCACTTTGCAAAGCCATCTTATGATTTCTATTAGGGAAATTACATTTGACCACGGCTGAGGTTTGTGATAAATTCAATGACCTCTCCTAACATTTCTTAAATGACATGGACTACCCCTATTAGTGTTGTTGGGTTAACTATGCTAATGCATACATTGATTTTACTATATTACCCTTAACATTAAATGGTCCAAAGCATGAAAGCACAAAGACCAAAACGGGGAGCATCTAAATGCACACAAAAAATATACTTTATACACCCATGAGCTGCATTGAAACACTTGTGCATGGTACATAAATACTTGCACTAGCGGGTGTACTAAGCAACTCGATGTGTGAATTTAGAAGCTCTCCAAAACCCCTATCCCCTCCACATGTACTTCTCCAACCCCATTGAAACCAGCCATCGTCAATTAATGGAAAAGCGCAGAGAGAGAGAGAGAGAGAGAGAGAAGGGGCGACAACGGGCTTTTGCGGTGATGGCAGCGAGGACTCAAGTTGCAATAACAGTGACAATGTTACCTAGAATGCGGATCGTTTCGAAACGAAGAACGAAAACGGGAATGTGATACATCACATGTCCTAAATTGTGGTACGATGGGGAAAGACTTATATTGTAAGGACTCGGTCCCTTTTTATTTGGAGAATTTATTTAAAACTTGATTTGAGACCTCCGGTGAAATTGGAAAAGGTGCTAATTTTGAGAGAGAATTAAAACTTTAATCATGTAATAATGGATAATGAGGACCATAGGTTTAGTAGTGCATGAAAACATCGTTGTGAGGTGTTTGGCTTATGTTTCGGTTCAGTTTTGGCATCTTTTGTTCAGATCTGCACCCAGTGTTGACCGCTCGAGCGGTGGGGAGCCCGCTCGAGCGAACAACTGGTAGAGAGTCCGGGTAAGTGGGGACCGCTCGAGCGGTGGAGAGTCCGCTCAAGCGGACTGTCGGCGAGCAGATTATAAGTGCGGGTTTTAACATTTCATTTTCATACTTTCCTCCTCTCTCTCTCTCTAGAGCATGAGTGGTGGCCTAGGGTTTGGGTTTGGGTGATGTTTGGGGCCCTCCTTGCACCCCTAAGATGGATTTCTTGCCGTTCTCCTGAGTGAGCATCCGTTGGAATTGAAGCTATGCATTGGAAACTTCCTTGGCATCATTTAGTTGGTGACTCGTGATGGTGGGGCTTGCTAGAACCTTGGATCTTGAGTTTTGAACGTCTGAGAGGTAAGATCTAAGACTAATCTTGATCATTGTATGTATATGTGTTGTATTTTCATTGGTTTTACTTAAAAGCATGAAGAACATATGTTTTTGAAAGCCTAGGGTTGGGTTTGACATTAAATACAAATGGATCTTGAGCTTTTGTATGATTTGTGGTAGATATATCTTGATATTACTATTGGAGAACAATGAACATTTGATTTTTGAAAGTTAAGGTTTGTTTTGAGTTGAAGTCATGAAATTTTGGGGGTTTTCGGGTCTTTGGGTTTCAACGTTGAAATTGGATGAATTTTTGGACCATTGGGGGTTGTATTAACCTAATTATATATGAATGTTTATCGATTTCTACGATACATGAAAACCTATGGGTATCAGGTTGAGGATTTCACATAAATCCATTGAATTGACAAGTGTAACAATGAAAGATGTTGATTGGGGCTTTTAAGCTAATTAAAACCGGATAATGTGAAGTTCATGAAATTGAGAATGTGTACCATTGTTGTTAACTCCATGTGTGGGTTGGATGTTGCCGAGAGGAATCGGGTTTAACGATTGAACTCATGTGTATTGTAAGGTGAATGAGTTCGATTGTATTGGGTTTGGCAAGAGGAACCATTTTTGGTTGGACTAGCGTGTGCGTATTGTGATGTTGATAATATAAAAGAATCATTTAAATTTGAGCAGGAGTTACTCCACGGTAAGAAACCGAAAAACTGCGCAGATTGAGCATTCTGGCCTTCGGCTAGTAACCAGGAATAGACATTTGGGTACGCTTCCCACCGGCTGGCAAACCGGGAATAGCTATTGGTTGTGGCGGGTTATAAAACGCATTTGTCACTTGGCGGGCCTCTTGAGACCCGATCGGTAGTGGCCATGCGTGGGTCTATAGATTCGTCTGACATCGATTCTTAAAAACTTAAACCATGAATTGGTTTGGATTTGGAAAGAGTTGGAAGACTCTCGTGTGTGTGCGTGCGTGTGTGTGTCCGTCTATGTGGATAATTGAGAATTAGAAACGGGTTGTAACGATGAGGAAATGAAAGACTAAAATAGAGTTGGTTTTATAAAACAAATGGAAAACAGGTTATGTGAATGGTATTTGGTTTGGATATAAAGTCGGTTTATTTTTTAGAAAACTATGTGTTGCATTTCACATAACCATCCTCGCATGTCATGCATTCGTTCACCTTTAATCTATTTCCTACGAGCTTCGGCTCGTGTTGCTTAAAAACATTTCAGGTGTTACAAAAGGCAAGTCGCCGAGTTAGGTGGACCGGAGTCGAAGATCTTGTTGGGTCGTTTTCCTTGAAGGCTTTACATGTATTCTTTTAATCATATCTTTGGAGAGTTTGATTATAGTATTTTCGATTCTTTAATACTATAGGCAAATGTATTGGATTCGAGAATAATTGGTTTATAAGGCTATAAGGTCATGGATTCATGATTTGTATGCATGTGAAATTGTCGGATTCCTATTCGGGTTGATTTCTCGACTTTTTGTATGAAATTCTATGGTTTAGAATGATGGTTTTCAAGTTTTGAGAAGTTGGAGATTGTCTCAATGTTAAATGTACGTTTTATCTTCAAGTGATTGGCTTATGAAAACTATGTTTAAAGTATAAGAAATTTTGGTGTTTTTCCATCACTTTGAAATTTTCAGAATTTTGGAACAGTTTGCTCCTGGATATCTCACCACTTGAGCAGACTCTACTGGGTGGCACTCTTTTGAAAATTCGTTTTGAAAGGAAGTTTTGTTGGTTATCTCTTGGGTATCTTTTCGATATAAATAGCTATATTTTGGAAGCTTGTTTACGGTTTAAAAAAAGTTCTTGTTTACTTCAATTTTGATAGAGAAAAAAAACCTTTTTGGTTTACATTGTTAACAAAGTTTGATTTGGGTTAATCTTTTGGTTTGACTTCGTGATGAGAACTCAAACTCGGGTTTAATTACCCTTTTATCATGGGGTTTTATTGTTTGGAAATCAAGGCGTTACACATATTGCTTACAATATTATAATGTACTTATTTCGAGAAATAAGAATAGCATCAAGCATAATATAATTTTTCAAATTATTCATATGAAGTACATATCTCAAGTGAAGTACACATCTCAAAACTATTATAACCAATTTCTTTCAAAACTATTATAACCAATTTCTTTTGCATTTTTGTCTTACTAAAGCTCCATTTTCTCTAAATTTTAGATTATTGCATTCAATTTTTTCTATAATGAAAAACGTTTAAGAAAAAATAGAAAATGCATAGGAGATCGCCTTTTGAATCGCTAAATTCACCATTTTGGAATGAAGGTGTACCATGTTTTGGAACGTGCGTTCCAAAACGTAATTCGCAAGGAATGAGCGTTTTCCAGTAACAATGGTACGCAGTATTTGCTGTGACAATGATAAAAGAAATTGGCGGGCATTCGATGGTATGGCACTTACGTTGTGATGGTGATAGATGGCGAGTTGAAAGATGGGTATTTACCCAACGGTGGTGGAGATTGCGGTGGTGATGGTGGTTATTGGTTGGCAATTGAAGGATAGAGGTGGTAGTGGGGGTTTTCCAGTGGTGGTGATTCATAGAGTTCGCAGTGGCAGAGGCGGTGATTGGTTAGGTTTGTTGTGGTGGTGGTGGTGATTGATTGAGTTTACGGTAGTGGTAATTGGTTGGGTTTGCGGTGGGGTTAGTGATTTGAAGCAATGGATGGTTCTGGTGGTGGTGGTAGTGGTGAGGTGCGCCAGTAGGATTTAGTGGTGGTGAGATCTGGTGGTGTGAGATGAGGGCATGATGTTTGCGGTGGTGGTCGAAATTGGTGGCGATTGAAGAATGGAAGTGGTAATGGGGGGGGTATGCAGCAGTGGTCGTGATTGGCAGTGTTTGCGGCTGCAATTGTGATTGATTGGATTTGCAATGATGGTGGCGATTTGTAGTGATGGATCATTGGATCTTTTTCCAGTGGTGGTGATGGGGTTTACGGGACTAGTGGTGGTGACCAGCACTGATGTTGGGTCTTCCTATTGGGTATTGGATTTTGCTGTTGGAAGTTAGAGGGAGGTGGTGGTGGTGGTGGTGGTTCCATAGGTATAGTGACAGAGATGTAATTGGAAGATGGAGCAGGGAGGATGTGGTAGTAAATTGAGGTGTTTACCAGAGGCAGTGGTTGGTGGTAGTGGTTTTACTATTGTAGATTGGAATAATTGGAGAGAAAGAGTAGGGAAGTGGAGGTGGTGGTGTGTCTGGTAGGGATAGAGAGAGGAGCAAGCAAGAGGTGCATAAGAGAGAGAGAGAGAGAGATGGAGGACAATGGAGGAGGATAATATGGGAAATTGGCAGTATAAGGATAAAATTAGAAATAAATATGAAATAGTAGTTGATCTCAAATTCCGTATCTTTTGTAAACAACTGACAAAAAGGGGAATCTAAAATCAAAGAGTGAACCACAAGGGATGTCATTGTTATTTTTAGAAATGTCACAGAAGGTAAGTGAATTTATCAAAAACCTCAGGAAGGTTAATAAAATTTGTACTTTTTATTATTATGTACACTCAATTTTTAGACTAAAAATTGCACATAGGAAATGTTAGAGCTTAACAAGAGAAAAAAGCAAAAAAGGGATCGCAAGCAATTTTCCAAAATGAACTATGTATTTATTTTTCTCCTCTAGGAATAATCATTCACTTTCTCATCTAACCACATTTCTTAACCCAATTTGTCCTGAATGGATTTGGATGCTTAAATCAAAATTTTACAGGAAAGAGGAATCCTCACTTTCTCCTAGATTGATTGGTTTTGGGAGGAAAAAGCTAAAAATTACAGAACTTTAAATACAAGAGATCATCAAATGGGATTGGCATTGCCTTTATATAATAGTACAAATACATGGCTAGAAATTATAAAAAACATGCTGAATCTCTGAACCAAACAGAGATTTTCATAATAAAACACTTACCTCCAGCCATGTAACCAAGATTTTGGTCACAGATAAATTACATGTGTGTGTGTGTGTGTAACATAAGATAAAGGTATCAGAATGTAAAATGTAAAAAGTAATGCGTGCCAAAATACCATAAACATGAAATCTGCACCGACATGCTTCCATAAGTTGAAATATAGTGTAAATTAAAAATCAGGTCACAAAATAAAAATAAAAATCTAACAATGCTTTCAATGCATTCATAAAATATCATGGAAATCATTTCTGCATTAAAAAGTAATTCAATAGTGAGTTATAGTATAAAAAAGAGAATGGAACCAAGAACTTACTTTCAGCCAAGCAAAGATCATGCTTGATTTCTCTATAAGACGGTCGAGTGATGAATTCTGCAGCAGCAGACACTTCCTTTCACTAGCTGTGCCTCTAGCCATGGGCATGTTTCTCATCAGCTTCTTGAGATTCTGTTCTTCTTTCTTTAACTCATCCATTACTTTCATTGCTTCTTTTACAGTTTCAATATTCTGACCGATTTGATCAGCCAAAGCATCCTCATCTTCCATGGATTTTGCCAGTTTAAGCGCCTTCTCATAGCAAAGAATTGCATCCTCGCATTTCTGAACCCTGTAATGCAATTCCCCAAGATTGATGTACCCTTTTGCCTCTCCCTGGCAGTGACCAATGCTGTTACAAATCATGATATCCTTTTCAATATGCTCTCGCGATTTATCCCACTTCCTGAGCTCCATGTAAACTTTTCCAAGGTTATGATGGAGCCTACTACGCCCATCATCATCTTCAATTACCTCCTCTTCATCACAAATCTGCAATCCTTTGGTAAGAATTCTCTGGGCTTCTTCCAAGTTATCAAGATCTATTTCAAGCATTCCAATGTTATTATGAGCATCAATATACTCCTTAAGGAAAGAAGATTTACCGGATGGTGGGTTCTCCTTGAGACTTTGGGCAAGGTTCATGGCAGATTTGAAATACTTTTTGGCATTTCTAACAGAATGGTGGTCATCATCAGATCTTAGAAACATTTCATGGTAAGTTCGACCAAGTTGGGTGCAAGCTCTTTGTTGCTCTGTGACGTCATTACCGTCCTTGGCAAGCTCTAAATGTCTTTTCTGCCATCGTAGAAAAAGATAAGTATGGCAGAAACAATTGAGTTGAACAGAGAAACATAAAAGCTAGAAAATTGAACAAGGCGTTGTATATACAAAGGATATTGTTGTTAACGGCGGCAATTTGGTTACCAGAGCAGCAAAATAATTAAAATGAAACAATTAATTTATGGGGTTTGACTTATAGCCTATGTCCATGGACAAGACGATAAGGATATTTCACGATTAAGAAAAAAACATAAAAGCAAGCCCATTTTCGATCTCTCACCCCCATGAACCTCCACACACCTAGATATATACCCAAGCACTTATATATTTAACTCTCTATACAAGAAACTCTATATTTTTCACAGTGGACTTCACTCAAGTTTTCTCTTTGTCTTTGGTTTTTAGTGATCGGCAAATGAATTGCCTATTTATAGTTGAAGTTTCAGGGACTTAGGCTATAAATAAGGTAAGCTGAGGGAACTATTCCTAAATAAAGATTGCTATGAACCGTCTCAAGGCGCAAAAGTCGTCACACTGTACACACTCACATGTAATATCAAAACATAAACTCGATCTAAGTGGCATGTGGGTCATAGCCATTGAAGAGCGTTCTTGTGTGGAGGAACAAGGGTGTTGTTGCCAAAGTGCGGAGATTGTAACACCCTAGCCATCCCACGTCGACAAAAAATGCGGTAACATGCGGAAAATATACAAACACTATTTTTGGTGGAGGTGCCTAATTAATTATCTGAATCAGATTAGATTAGTTAAATAACAAATTTGATGTATTAATCCCGTCTGAAATAATAATATATTCATTTGTTTATAGTCTAATGGGTTTCAATATTTTTTATTTTTTACTTATTGGCTCCGTTTGGCATAATTTATTTATATATATTATTTTTTTAAAAATATTTGCTCATATTATAATATTTTTGCTCATTTTATCGAGATGAGTCAAAAAAGAAAAAATAAATAATAATTTGGTGAACAAAAATAAAAAATAAATTAAATTTTATGTTGCTTATGTTCTTTTTTGTTGAATTTTTTTAATAGTCTTTAAACCCTGTGCATTGGAGTGGTGAATTAAAGTTTTGAACGACTGGCATAATAATAGGCGCAGTATAGAAATTTGGGACAGAAGTTTGTATAGGCGATCTGAATATCTATTTTTTATTGCTTATGCAAAAGATCATAGTGGTGAAGTTTTTTTGGGGATTTCAAAAAATATAAAAAAATTCTATAATAAATTAGTTTGCAAAAATAGTTGATAGAAAATTAATTTTTATTTTTTGTACATAATCATTCACTTTTTCAATAGTTTGGTTGAAAAACAATAACTTTATAACTCATATATATAAAAAGGCAGCCTGGTACACGAAGCTCTAGCGTATGCGGGACTTAGAGAAGGGATAGACCACAATAGGTTTATAGTACGCAGTCTTGCATTCGCAAGAGACTGTTTTTACGATGGGTCTATGTAATTCTTTTCATTTATTGTCAATGGCCTTCATTTAGTAACCTTAAAAAGAGTTTTTTTTTTTTCACAACTGTGGGTGATTTCTATGCTAGAAAAATCCTATCCTGCTGCTGGTGGACCTCTATCTCAAGGCCATGTCTAAGCAGTGAATAATTTTAGCTCTATGGGAATGTTGAATGATTATAAAGATATAAATTCCAATGATGCTTCCCCCTTGATATAAGTTTCTTCACCAAATCATTCATGCTTTATGCTTTTTCATTTTTCTTTCTAAGTATTTAGCTCTGACATTTTCAGTTTTAACAGAGAACAATTTGGAACCTTAGGCAAATCATTTAGGTTCAATTAAGTTGGTCATGGACAATATTGAGTCATTCCTGAGTTCAAATGTGGGGTTTCATTTAGTTGGTGTTTTTCTGACATGGGTTATTCTCAAGCATATATAAGTTTGAGAGTACTTAATAGAATGTTTGAACGATCTCAAAAATATGATGAAAGTGTCTTTAGCCACAGGTTATCCCTACTTGGCACTACCAAACAAGAGCATTTAAATGGGTTTTTTCCCATCCAAATCTCTCCACTTTTGGAGAGATTCAAAACAGTAGATTTAAGAGAGAACTAAATCTCTCCATTTATTTTCATTTCTCTCCATTTCTCTAGTCTTTTAGTTATCAAGCAAGCAATTAATTAGATTGACAACGTAATCTTTTCTTTTCTTCGCAAATCAACTGCCTCACCAACTAAAGACAAGAAAATAACGCATAATGATTAAAACAAATAAGGGAGAACAAATTGCCTGATAAATTAGGGCATCTTTGAAGTACTCGAGACGGAGATAGACTTCGCCGAGCGACTGACAAGTGGGAAGGAGCTGTTTTTCCGGCAGGTACTTGACGGAGACCTCGTAGTCGATCCGGAGCCATTTCAGGGCCTCAACGTATTCTCCCCTGTTCTTCAAAATGTCGCCGACCACATTCGCCCACCTTGCCTCTTCCTGGTGGTTTCCCTCCGCCGCCGCATTCCGGTACGCACGCTTCGCCGCACTCAGCTGAGAATCGTCTCCTCTCGTCATTAATCCGATGTGACGATGATGCCGGCGATTATTCAGATCTGGGGCTTGGAAAATTTGTGAATTTCTTGATGGCTTTGCTCTAAACCTATTGTTTTTAGCGGTTTTGTATTTTTGATTTGTCTCGAAAAGTATATATGTGCCGATGAGTTTCCCGCCAAGCGCATTTTTTCCTTTGCGCTAATTACACAAGTACCCTCAAGTATTTTTGAATATTTTTTTATTTTTTATTTTAAAATCTAATATTTAAGTTTCTCAATTTAAAAAAAAAACACTGTAAAAATGATCGCACTTAAAATTTTTTTGCAGGAGATGCATTGCCCTTTTTAATCTTAGACCACAAATTTTTGTAAATCCCACACACATTTGTGTAGAGCTTTCATAAATATGTAACTCAAATTAAAATGTGATAATACCACTTATTACAAGAAATAATTTTTCTTAAAAAAGTGAAAGTAATGCAAATTAAATAATTAAAGAACTTGAATTTATGCTTTTGAAGTTTAGAAGATAAAGTCATATTGGAAGAGTTTGGAAATACTATTGTTAGTAATTTTTAGCTTTTTATTACTAATTTTAGATAGAAATTACAAGTTTTTTTAAACACTCATAATTTTTATTACAATTTATAATTATTTTTTTTTTTATTTTAACTAAAATCCTTACTAAATATTTACAACTTCTACTATAAATTACAATTTAAAAATTACTAGTAATAATTTTACGAACACTACCATTCAATGATAATTGAGAAATTGTATATATAATTATATTTTTTTTTACCCAACCTATTAGTCAATCATGTGCATGTGGTGAATTACCTAAAATACAACACCAAACTCAAAATATTGTAATGCGACAGTGATAGGCTCCTTTTTGAGGTGTATTTTTTGCCCTTTTTTAAAGTCAATTTTTAAACAATCCTGTTTATATAATATAAAAAAATATTATTATTTCTTCTCTTTTGAAATAAGAAAATAGTTTATTCACATAAAAAATGATCATTTTTTTTATTATATAAAACTGATGATACTAAGAAAATTAATATAGAAATACAAATTTCATATGATTTTTAAAAACTTAGTAAAGACCTATGATATAATACCTAAAGATATCATACGTAAGCATTTGAGAGAAAATATGTTACAAAAAATATATTGATATAATAAAAAGTATAGCAACTAGATCACTTACAAGAAAGACAAATGAGTTTTCGATTACAGTAAGATTTCACCAATGATCGATTTTAAATCTTTATATCTTTTTCTTAATTATTGATGAATTAATTAGATATATTCAAGATGATGTTATATGATGTATGTTGTTTGCAAATGATATTATCTTAGTAGATGAGACTAAGAATAGCGTTAAGGCTAAGTTAAAAATGTAGAAAGAAATTTTGGAGTTAAAAAAATTTCAAGTAAGTAGGAACAAAACTGAATATATGAAATATACTTTTAGCAATAATAGAAACAATAAAAGTGAAGGGATAAATATTCAAAATTAAATAACACATAATAATGAATATTTTTGTTATATAATTTGATTATTAACAAAGATGAAAAATTTGTAAATAATGTAACTTATGAAATCAGTATTGATTGGCTTAAGTGATGGAGTGTGTCAAACATTTTGGCAGTGTTTTGGACTAAATGTAAAGGATTTTGCTTATTTTTTTTCTTTTTTGAATTTTTTTTCATCTTTTGGACTATTTATGTATTTTTTTTTTGTATGTATGAGATCAATCGTAGTTCGTGCGACTATAATTGCAAGCAAATGAATGTGCAGATGAATTGGTTGATATTTTATTAAAAAATTATATTTTATTGTTATTATAAAAAAAATATAGAACCAATTTTTTTTTTACAGAGGATGGGTATTTTCTTATTTATCATTAGAAATATTTTTGAAAAGAGCTCGTTGCCTATTCATATAGAAAATGGATATTTTCATATTTATTATAAGAAAATATTTTTAAAAATTATGTATTTTCTATTATTATATAAAATATACTTTTCCTATTTATTATAAAATATATTTTGAAAAAAAAATATTTATTTTCTATTAGTATAGAAAAATAAATGTTTCTTATTTATTATAAGAAAACATTTTGAAAAACTATTTATTTTCTATTAGTATAGAAAAATAAACTTATCTCATTTATTATAATAAAAATGCTTTGAAAAATTATTTATTATCTATTAGTATGTAAAAATTGAACTTTTCTTATTTATTATAAGAAAATATTTTTAGAAACTATTTATTTTTTTATTAATGTTTAAAAATAAACTTTTCTTATTTATTATAAGAAAATATTTCAGAAATCTATTTATTTTCTCCTAGTATATGAAATATACTTTTCTTATTTATTATAAGAAAACATTTGAGAAACTATTTATTTTCTATTTGTACAAAACAATAAAAAAATTATTTATTATAAGAAAATTCTTTAAGAAGCTATTTATTTTCTATTAGTATAGAAAAAATGATTTTTTATTTAATATAAAAAAATTATTTGAATTACTATTTTATATTTATTATTATAGAAAAAAAACTTTTCTTTATTATTATAAGAAAATATTTTGAAATACTATTTACTTTCTATTAATATAGAAAAAATTATTTTTCTATTAAAATAGAAAATAAGTTCCGTTTGAAAACTGGTTAGCTCTTTATTAACACAGGATAACCACTTTGATTTAGAAAAATGAAAACTATTTTCTATTAGTGATTTACAAAAAATGTAATTTTCTATTAATATAAAAAATAACAAATTTGATTTAAAAAGGAAAGTAAAGCTATTTGTTAGTCCAAGACAACCCAAGAGGGGTGAATTGAGTTTTAAAATAATAATAACAATTTTAAAATACTTTTTCAAAATATTTTAATTTCTCAAACAAATATAGCAAAATATATAACAGTAAGAAATTTAAAGAGGTTAGGGAGAGAGAAATTGAATTAGATACCAAGAGTTACAGTGGTTCGGCATCCTCCAAACTTATGTCCATTTCTCAAGACTCTCCTTGAGAATTTTCACTATGATCGAATACTTCACAGACGCATTTAAAAGCCTTTACAGCCTCAAGAAATTTCTATAAAATAATTCCCTATTTTTTTTAAACTCTCTTAAGCTCTTCTTTAAGAAGTTTACTTACTTTCTTAAAAGATCAAGGGTGGCTCACCCTCAGTTACAATGAATGTGAGAGAATCAAAGATTCACTAATTTAATACTCTTTACAAATGATTGGAAATAAATGAGCAAGAGAGTGTGAGAATCGACTGAAGAAGTAAACGAGCAGAAAATGCTTCTTGAAGATTTTGAGTTTTGATTTCAAGGAATAGAACAGTGTCCAGAGATTTGAAGTTTTGAAAATTAACTCTTTATATAGCAATCTGAAGTAAATGACCGTTAGTGGGTTGGTGGATGCAATTAATGCTCTGAAAATTGTACCATTGGAACCAGCACGAGATTTGAATTTCATCGCAAGTGTCGACCCAAAGCCTTTTTGTGTCGACCCAAAACATTTAGGGCTTGGTTCTTCAAGTAATTGTGTCAACTCAATTCTTCATTGGTGTTGACCTTATTTCTGTATTTTTCTCACCCACACAGTGGTGTCGACTCATGAAATATTTGGTGTCGACCTCATGCATTTCTTTAGTTTTTCTAAGTAAGACTTTGGTGTCGACTCAAATCTTCATTAGTGTCGACCCATTTTGTCAGATCAGTTACTGAAATTTCGGTGTCGACTCAAGAGCGTTGTGGTGTCGACCTTTGAAATTACAGTCAGCTTCAAGACTTTTGGAGTCGACTCATCTTCATTTTGGAGTCGACTCATCTTCGTCTGGTGTCGACCCAAAACTCTTATTTTCGAAAAAAACCTTTGTGTCAATTCAGAAATCTTTGGTGTCGACACTTTTAAGTTGAAGTCGGGAAATGGCTTGAAGTCCTAGTGTTGACCCATTTCTTTTTGGTGTCAACTCATTTTGTTTCTCGGAAGGTATCTAGGTGTCAACTCATGTGACTTTTGTGTCGACTCGTAGAACCTGAAGTCTAAAACCCAAATGATCATTTGGTATCGACTTAAAATAATTTGGTGTCAACTCAAAATAAATTCCGTAAAGAGACTAAGGTGTCAACCCATTCTTCATTATTGTTGACTCAATGTAGATCCCAGTCCAATACTGGTAGGTGTCGACCCAAATTTATTTGATGTCGACTCATTTGAGTATCTAAAACATCTTAAGCAAAGTAGTTAAGGTGTCGATCCTAAACTTCATTTGTGTCGTTACACTTGAGAATTTCAAACGTGTTTTGCCTTAAGGTATCGACTCAATTATCAATTGGTGTTAACACAAAATATTCTTTTCAAGAACACAAAGTGTCAACTCATTTGATGTGAAGTGTCAGCACAAATTGGTATAAGGAGTCGACTAATTGTCACGTAGTATTAACACTTATCTTTTTAAAAATAATTAAATATAATCTTTCTAAATCAATTTAATTAAGAAAATAAAATATAAAAATCATCAAAATCTAATTAAAAAGCCCTTAGGTTAACAATCTCCCATTTTTTATGATCATAATATTTTCTAGAAAACACTTTTTAAAACAATTGTCAACAAGAGTTCTCCTCTTATATCTATACCTTAAACAATATATGCATACTCATCGTAGAGGCATTCAACAATAATGACTCATCTATAATCAATAGAATTACAACATCAAATGTCAACCAATGTAAACTTAACGAAAATTGATCTTCAAGCAATTGAATCCAATATCAGTATGTAGCAATATCACAATTCTCCCATTTCAATCATAATGGCATACCATCAATAGTTGATATTTCAAGGTCTTCATTCAACAGATTATACTAAAAGACTAAAGAAGTCATTCAACAATTGTTTTAGTAAGATGAAATCCATATAAACTTTGTAATTCATAAAAAGATAAACCATACAAACAACATTTTAAAGTTTTCAAAAACACCATTCATCCACCCACCAAGTTTTCAACCACAAGGCATTCACAACCAAAACAGAAAACAAAGAAATATATGTTTATGTTTACATTTTCTCCTTCACAACAAAACACAAAAAAGAAAAACTTCAATGTTGCTTGATCTTCTTCTTTTTCTTCTCTTCCTTCTCCTTTTCTTCTTCTTGCTTGTTTTCTCTTCTCCCCTTTTAGAATCATCAAAAGTTATCTATCTGCTTCTTGAAGGCTTTCTTCTCTTCTTACTTCTTCTTCCTTCCATATGCTTTTTCTTTAGGGGAGGTTTCCTTTTCATCTTTCTTCGCTGCGACTTCCATGGCTAAAAATGTGGTTGCTAATGCTAAGTCAGCCTCACGTCTCAAACGAGCAGTTTTCGCTTAATTCGTTTCCTTAGTGTTAGTTATGCAACCCAAGAGGGGGGTAAATTGAATTTTAAAATAATAATAACAATTTTTAAACTTTTTATCAAATCCTTTAATTTCACAAACTAATATAGCAAGTAATAAAGTGACAAGGAAATTAAAAAAGTTAAGGAGAGAGAAAATGAACCGGACATCAAGATTTATAGTGGTTTGACTTCTTCAAAGTATACGTCAACTCCTCAAGACTCCCCTTGAGAATATCCACTAGGATCGAATGCTTCACAGGTGCATTCAAAAACCTTTTATAGCCTTAAGAAGATTCTACAAAGTAATCTCTTGTTTTTTCTAATCTCTCTTGAGCGCTTCTTTAAAGAGTGTTAGATCTAGGCAACCCAAGAGGGGGTGAATTGGGTCTTTAAAAATAAATAATAATTTAAAAACTTTTTTTAAAAATCTTTTAATATTGCAATAAAGCAAAATATGCAAATATTTAAGCAATGCAAATATTAAAAGATAAGGGATAGAGAAAAAGAACCAGACACCAAGGATTTATAGTGGTTCGAATTTGTCCTAACCTACATCCACTCCTCAAGATCTCCCTTAAGTATTTTTACTATTCAGAATACTTCACGAGCGTATTCCAAGCCTTTACAAACTTCAAATCTTTTCTTGAGCTATTTGAATGTTTACGGGCACATTCACAAGCCTATGTCAGCTTCAAGAAGATCCTATGAAAATAAGCCTCTGTTTTTTTTTTTTAATTTCTCTTGAACTCTTCTTTGATGAGTTTCACTCACTCACTCAAAGGCTAAATGGTGACTCACCCTTAATTACAATAAATGAGATGTAATAAATAAAGAACACTCACTCTCTTTACAAGATTAATTTACAATAAATAAAAGGGTAAAGAGAGATGAGGAACAAGAACTGGAGTTGCAGCAATAAATGTGAGCTTGAGGATTTCTGAGATTGATTTGAGCAATAAAATAGTAAATGAAAGTCTCCAACCTTCTTAAATGCTGAGAAGTAACTCCTTATATGAGTTCTTGACTGTTGGAGGTAGGTGGGGGTAATAAATGCCAAAAATCCAGCTGCTGAGATCTGCCGTTTTTGAATTTCCGTCTTTAGGGATGACACAAACAGCTTTGGTGTCGACACAAAGTATCTAGGGCAGGAATCTTTAAGTGGTTGGGTCGACACAAATCTTCTGAGGGGTCGACACAAATTCTGCACTTTACCTTCCAACGTTCTAGGGTCGACACAAATAAATCTGGTGTCGACT
>JAULJZ010000003.1:6288841-6300923 GCA_032270985.1 Heliamphora pulchella
TTTCTCTCTCTAAACTTCCTCACCACCCTCGTCCTTTCCTACCAGAACCTCACCGGAGAAATCCCGTCTTCCATTGGGAACGTGTCGTTGCTGACCACCCTAGATCTCGGTTTCAATTCTCTAACGGGAAGAATTTCGCCGAAAATCAAAAAATTATCCTGGCTGCGACAGTTGTCATTGAGCTCCAATTTGTTGCGGCATGGCCAGCGGGTCGATGGTGGCCGGCGGTGGGTCGACGGCGTCAGAGATGGTGGCGGTGTGGTGGTGGACTAATGCTGCGGAGGTGGAGGCTGGCGGCAGTGGTCGTAGCATGGCGTGGTTCGCGTCCTCCTTCCCTTCCTTCTTCTATTATGCTTCTTAATAGAAATTCATTTGTTTCACTGACTATTGCAAGCCGAACTCCTTAACTTGTACATTATCTTTTATTTAATTTTTAAATATGTTTTTATGATTAGATCCGTTCATTATGTAGAGTTCGTCGAGTTTGTTATTCATATAAGAATTTAAGTTGATCCGATACCTATAACTAAGTGATTGAATAACATTTATTTAACAAATTTTTTAAAATTATAATTTTTATTTATTTATTTATAAATCAACATTATGCGATCACTCAGTTATAAGTATCAGATCACCTTAAATTTTTTTTTATAAATAACAAACTCGACGAAATCTACGTAATGAACGAATCTAATTATAAAAATATATTTAAAAATTAAATAAAAAATAATGCAAAGCACAGACCTTTTCTTGCACCATTCATTGTCAAATGTTTCCCAGGCTTGGGCAGGAGCAAATATGAAAAAACATTTCATTCATAGTTAATTTTATTAGTCAAACGTTAGTTGACTGACGGTGTGGGTTGTAGTGTAATATAAAATTAAACGTCAAGGGGTGATAATATAATTATTCCAAACGTATGGGTTTGACTGTATTTGATCGAAATTTCAGGAGAAGTTAGTATAATTTATCCTAAAATAAAAGACTTTTTATATGTATGTAAGCCATTTAGACACCTTCTTGTAAGCTGGTTTTTAAGAGGAAGTTTTAGGGTTTGGGACTCTCTTTTGCCTTGGTTAGATCTTTTGTTGCGTTTTGTGAATATGAAATCAGTTTTCTTCACTTTTTCTTTTTTGTTGTTGTCATAGTTCTGTTGAAATTAAACATTTTCACTATTTTCTTCATGTTGTTTTGTATCTTTTTTGGAAATAAAATTATCGTTGGATGACAAATTTAGAGAGGTGGAATAAAATTCTGTTTACCTGGAACGCAGTGCCTTGTGTAAAAATTAGAGATTTTAAATTAAGTGTGATATATGAATCTTATTCAGGAAAATCTCAAGGAAAATTAATATTAGGAAATTTTATGGATCACACAATTTTCTTTTAGGATCGAGATTACTATGAGGGTGAAGATAAGCTTGGAAAACTGATTATTCTGTGTTTGGTTTAATTTTTTTAATAGATTTTTTGATTTTTTGGTTTTTTTTTTAAAAAGGGTAAATGTGAAAGATGTAAAAAAAGTTAATTGATAACCGTGAGAGACTAAACAAGTGAGTTTTTTAAGAAATTTTAAAAAAAAATTAAGTCAAACAGAGACTGAGGGTCAACTTTCTAATTAAATTCTTCCCAAATTGTGAAATCATAGGCTCCAAATCATATTTGGATTCTTCTTAAAATTCTTGTCGTCCAGGCAGTCTGACAAGAACCAAGTCTAGTTTGGGATAAATTAGTTTATTTATTTTTATTTTTAATTTTTTTTATCTTTTAATTAAAATCCTTTACCTTTTCTTTACTAATAAGTAAGAAAAACTAGGATTATTGATTTTTTTTTTAGCTTCGTTCCGTTTTTTATCAAAATTTATTACTTTTTGAGTTCGTCTTATTAGAGAAATTTTAAAAATAAAAATATTTAAGCAAAAAATTAAAAGAATATAGAAACAAAATATTCAAATAAAATAGGTTGATAGGTTATTATTCAAAAATTGGGCCTATAAGTTGGTGACATACATAGTGCCCCGCTATTGCATGTATATGATATTAAATCTCGTATGGACTAAATGTCAAGAATTTTGTTTTGATTTTTTTGAATTTTTTTATCTTTTAAATATTTTTTACTTTTTTAAAACGCCTCAATGAGACGAACTCAAAATGTAAAAAACCTTAATCAAAAAATAAAAAAAGTCCACTAAAAATAAAAATAAGCAACATAAAATTTAATTTACTGACTTATTTTTGTCTTTTAGAAATTTTTTTAATATTTTGATCAAAACTTTTTACTTTTCTAGTTCATTTCAATAAGAGAAGTAAAAAAGTATAATAATTTAACTAAATAATAAAAATAATTCACTAAAAACAAAAATAAGTAAAATTAAATAAGTAAATAAACAAATATTGTTTGGGTTTATCAAAATTGATCTCAAGTTGGGAATCATTATGTGAGTGTTATTTTGGAGGATAAGTATCTGTACATAAATGACTATGCATATAAATACTTTAGTTCCAACATAAGCAATAAGAAAATTTTTAACCCCAATGTCAAAATATTAAGTAATACGCTATCACTTGCCCAGAAAACCAACAAGAGGACACCTTATATTGGGCCAGCTTAACCAAAATAGTTCTTCTACAAATTCAAGAAATTGATCCATAAAAATACAAATTATTTAAAATAAGAATGGCAGTTTTTCGTGCTCCGCGGCGGCCCTGTTATTTATGAGTTTTTCTTCCTCCCAATTACATGTGAGATAGAGACAATATTTATTTCTTCTGTCCCAATTTTTCTTACTTCGTCACAAACTGTTTATATATATATATATATATATATATATATATATAACTATTGTGTTTTGTGATGGGACAAAAGAAAATGGGAAGGAAAAATTAGAATGGAAAAAATATACAATCTCTCTTCATTTTTTATTGGGAGAGGAAAAAGTCTGTAGAAACGGGATTGGGAATGTGGGGATAGCAATGAAAAAAGTTATCATTCCTAAACACATTTTCAAGTGAACGATTGAGATTAAATTAAATTTAGATCTTACTGTTAAAAGCTCATAATTTTAAATATATTTTTCAATAGTGAGATTTCACTGTATGCAACATTATATGTCAAGGGTATGCAAAAGCTTTCCATAGAGGTGAGCAAACCAATGCATTAGGCCTGGTGCAACTGCAGTTAATGTGGTGAGGTTTAAAATGTTGTCTCTTCTAAATAAATTAGCAGTAAAAGCAAAAATCACAAACATTGATCGAAAACTATTAATTTTGAACTGCAAAAATACAAGAATTTCATAAAATACTCTTGATATTAAAAAATAAAGAATACGCAAGTATTTTTTTTAATCAACAAACTATTAATTTTGTTATAGAAAAAAAAACAAAAATTTCATAACATGCTCTTGATTTTTAAAAAAATAAAGATTTTTAATCAACAACAGAGCTATATTAATGAAAAGGTTTAAAGATTACTATAGATGTGCGGATAACATGGATGTCCTGGAATGGAAAGGTAAAAAAAAATACACAAATATGAAAGATGGATGCATAATTTAATCACTATAAATCGCGCATTGTCTTTTAATATTTAAATATAAAAAAACAACAGTATTCTTTCAAATGAGTAGTCAAAAATCAAGAAGAATATAGATAATGTACTCTATTTCATAAATAATTAACATCCTCAAACTTATCCTCAAAATTCCTTGCATTTCGTTTCAGCCAAATGACCCAAAAAATTGTGAAAATAGCACAATTCCACAAAAAAACTTTCCAATTCTTATTGGACCCAAAACCCCTGAAGTCAATATCAATCCATTGCATGTATTACTGTAGCTTCATCTGAATCAATCTAGGAAAGAACGAACTCACACTAGCTATAACAAAATGTACACTGGGTAGCATCAACTACTTTACAAGGGCCACAGAATTGTACACTCTGAAACAAGGAGTAAAAAACACAGGCCACTGATTTAGATGCCACATAGTTTACATATTTGCCCTTCTAACTCCTCTCTTATGACTTAGTAGTTCACTGATCATAAAAAATGCAAACTCATCATAAAAAAGGCAAATTCATTAGCCAGGCAAAAAGGAGAGGACAAAAAAAAAACAGAGAAAATGGTACAAGGATATTGGTCATACAGTTGATGCCCCAAATGATGCCAGTCTTCTCTTTGCAACCTTAGACCTGTAACACCACACCTCAAATGCCTCTGTCAAGTCTGGGTAGCGAATATGCTGGTTTTCCAACCACTCAGTCAAAATCTCTGCCTGGTCCCCTGACGGCAATGCAAGAATGATCGAAACAAATGCCGACTCTAAGGATTGCCAGAGCTCGCCATCCGTTTTAAGAGCCAGACCATCCTCACCATCAGCCGAGGCAGAGTCAATCGAAGACTTTGTTACCCTCACAAACGGAAGCCAGACCTTCACCATGTTAAGGCGTTTCACAGTTGGCGAAATTACAGTTCCATACCCAATTGCCTCTAAAACCTTTGCTGTGATTTCAACAACCTTCAGTTTTGTCTCAAGAATCTCAGCTTTTGGACTAACTTGTTCAACAACATTCACTATAATTTCTGATGCCTCCATCCAATTTATAACAATTTCTCTCATTATATCCAATTTAGCCAATATCTGACAACACCATGACAAGTCCATCAAATAGGATTCTAATAATTTTAATTTCCCTGCCTCTGAAACTGATTCGTTAGGCTTGCACAGTAAAGATTCTAATAGATTATTAAATCTGGCTAACAGGCTCTTGACACATTCTTTTACCTCTGATTTTATCTTGTCATCGGCTGTGAGTAGAGGAGAATCGTCATCTTCAGTAAGCATGTACTCGAGCTGCTCTTGAGCTGAGGTCTTCAAATCAATCATGGAAAAAGACGGGGATGATGTTGCAAATCGGATGGCTGAGAGGAAAATCCTGACAATAGCTGCAATATTAACTGGTTGGAGACGGGCAAGAATCGTTTCTGCTTGTGATCCCATACTTGGTATGGTTCTTAGAATCTCCTCTTCCTCGGCTTCTTCCCAAGGGACTGCTTCCAAGTAATCCACACAAGAAGCAATTAATTGAGGGGACCCAAGTTCATTGGCTACACGGAGAACCCCGAGAGTATTTCTAACACCGTGGCACATGTCAGTCATTGAAAGATCCATACAAACATAGAACAGGCGTAGGACACTAACGTGGTAGTCCAAGTCAGATTCTTGACAGTAAACCTCAACACAGTTGCGTGAGTCAAGAATCTGACAGGTAGGCCAATTCTCAGATAAACGGTCAGCAAAATACTTGCTGTTCTTTATAAGAACATGGGAGTGACAGTATACCCAATCATCTCGACCTTCCTGAGTTCGTAGCCTTACAACAAGGTCACTGGTTGATCGATCACCGATCCGGCACAGAGCCCTTGTTTTATTGTCCTGAAATATAGGAATAGAAAACATGACGGAAAATGCTAAGCAGTTTTAGTGTAAACACAAGGGAAAACTGGAATCAGCAGCTTTTGCTATCAAAGGTATAGCATCGCAAAGATATGAAAAACAAATTCTTCAGTTAACATACTGTTTTATCAAAAGTTCTTAACCACCACCTTGGTCTCAGAAATTAAAAAGGCCAAGTAAGAGGGAAAACTCACAGAAGACTCCATTAAGCACTGAGCGACAGTGGCGTATATCTGCCATGCATTATGTCACCTGCAAAGTCGACTTCAACACAAAAAACGAATGAAAATGAATGCAATTCCATAGCAATATACCCTAAGATTATGGTTTTAAACATTCTAGAAACATTACATATTTGCCAAATAACTAACAGGATGCTTGATTTTCATGAGATGATAATTTTATCTAAATTGCATCATTATTACTTATCAAACAATAACCGGCTTTAATTGATTCATAAGTCCAACTGTCCAACTAACATGGATCAATTATGACAACTAGATAAGCTCTTAGATATTTCACCTATCCGTTCAAGGCCACCATCCCCATAGCACAGCAATGCTTTGAGACAAAAAAAAAAGAAAAAAAAAGAAAACACGAAGGTGATTTTCGATAAATCAAAGAAAGATGCAATCTGGCTTTCCTTCAACTAATCATCAAGCCTCTTCCCAGTGACCCAATAGGCTCTTCAAGGCACATAATAGGAAATGGGTTTCTCTCAAGACAATTAGCAAACATATAGAGTACATGAAAAAATCCCAATGGTTCTGCAGAATTTACATTGAGTTAGCGAGTTGGGTAGGGCAAATGAAGCCAACAGGCGCACCTGATGATCTTCATGAAGTATTCCCAAATCCTCCATTGACAATTCCTCTCTGCCAAGTTTGGTGGTGAAAAGGGTTGCTTTTTTCAAATGCTATCAATACTTGAGATTCCTGTTACAGAACAGTTGTGTGTCCGAATCTAATAGTAAATGACACAAAATCTAACTCACCTTGTGCTCTTTTCAACTAATCATCCATGTAAATATATGAGAATGCTACTAGATAAATGATTGAAATGGAAGAATAGTCACTGGGTAGTACCTTTCCGGTCATTTTCTTCGGTCCATGGAGTGCGGTCTCTCTCTCTCCCCCTCTCCCTCTCCTCGGATGGAATCCGCGATGCGGGAAGTGTTTCTCGGGTGATCCTACTCTGAAGGTTTGTGGAGACTGATAACTAGCATACTTGAGCGCATAATTACTTTAATAATATTTTTGCTAATTTTTATAAATTTATAATTTTAACTATATATATAATTTATTATTTTTCATCGATATGAAACTCTACACTAATTACAGATGCAATCTTAGTTAGGGGTGCATAAAAAATTTTAAAATTTTAAAAATTCAAAAATTAAACTAATTCGACTTTTATGAATTAATTTGATTTAGTTTATGCAAGTAATTAGTTTGGTCCTGAATTCTAAAAAGCTAAACAAATAATAGTAGTTCGATTTTTAGGTTAGTTGTGATTAATCTGAACTAATCCAAGAACCGAATTATATAAACTCGATTAATATACACACATACATATAAAAGAAAATAAAAAATATTAACTATTAAATTATATATATAATTATTGTGAAATTCATATATAAAAACTAAAAAGCTTCCTAACTTTACAAATTAGAAAAAAATTAGATAATTATTATTATTAATTATTATTTATTTGTTACATGTCATTTATTTTTGTAAATTATTTATTAGATATTTATCATTTATTTCACTAAATAGATTGTAAAATAATTTTTCTAAACTTTTATTTCATTCTTTTATTAAACTGTATGGATCCTAGCTTTTATTTATTATTTATTTCAACTTTTAAAATTTATATATAGTAATTTTTTTTATGCATGCAAAATAATTTTTAAAAATTATTACAATTGTGATTCCAAATCGAATCAACCTAATTTTTATTGGTTTGATTTGATTCTACAAAATAATTGGGTTAGTTATAAGTCCAAAAATTAAAATTAATCCGGTCCTAAATTTAGAACGGAACCAAACCAAATCGACCTATATGCACTCATAGTCTTAATAAAGTGAACTACAAAAAAAAAATTATATTTTTTCTCTTGTTCTTTTTATTTTTTATATATATTTGTTTCATAGATTTCAGTAAGAATTTGCTCCGACAAAGCACTAGTCAATTAGGTAATTCGAACGGGTTAATTAGGCCGATAAAGCTTCGAATTTGGGAGTTTGTTTTATCCAAAGTTTCACGTTTCAAAAGTTTTTAAATGTCATCAACTCTTTAAGACTTGTTCAAGCAAAATTTTGTCTTGACTTTAATTTAACATGCATGTAAAGTAGTTCGAACATCATGAGATATCAAAAGAAAAACAACCTAGGCTCCGTTTATTTCGATGTAAAATATTTTACTTAATTTTTACTGTTTAGTTGATAATGCCTATATAAAATATTTTTTTTAGTAAAATATTTTACCTCATTTGACCAAATTTGACTTACAAAAAACTAACTCGTAAGTTAGTTTTGAAATTACGCCTTTGAGAACCTTTATCCAAATCTTTTCAGGTTTTCCCAATTCTCATAGCAAATAAGAATGAGAGAATGAGAGGGAGAACCATCCCTCCTTTCGTCACTCATAGCAAATAATAATGTGCAAATTTTTTTATTTTCACCATTATTTATGCAGGGAGTTCTTATTATTTCTTAGTTCTTAACGACACTCACTCATCTAACTATAGTTATGGAAAATGTATTCGAAACTGAAATTGATGTGAAATGAGCTGGCATTTCAGTTATAGTTGCGGGTGTTGCGCTCGTTCAAACTTACAGATTCAAAAATAATACACTTGATATATCTAGGTCACCTAAAGTCAATAAAGACCAATAGATAGAGAATTATATAAATAGCATTTTGTATGTTGGTAATACTCATTGTATAAATCAGATGCGGATGAGTTCTTTAGTATTTTTAAATTTATGCGAGACTCTCACTCAAAAAAGTTTGTTACAATAAACAATCCATTTGACTGTGAGAGAGCAAGTGCCGATTTTCTCACATACACTTGGACATAATGTAAGATTCCAGGTTGTTGGTTCACATTTTTTTTTGGTTCTATTGAAACTATTCATCGGTATTCTTGAATTGTTTTGAATGCAATTCTAAAGTTATTCAAAGCTCATTAGACTAACAGGTGATTCCACTCCCCAAAAAATATGAAATAATCAACAATTTTATCCCTCGTTTGCTATAAGTAACAAAAACATTTATCAACAATTGAGTTTTTTACTTTAAGAATTAAAATGTTATCCTAATTTCCAATTAAATTGGAATAAATAGGATTGTGTGGGAGATATGGATGGAAGCTATATTCGTGTATCAGTTCTCTTTAAACTTCAAAAAATGTTTCGTAGTCGAAAGAGAATGACAGCACAAAATGTTTTAGCAGCCATCATATTTGACTTGAAATTTTTGTATGTGCTTGTTGGATAGGAAGAGTCAGCACATAATTTTCATGACTTAAACAATACATTTTCAAGCCCCAGGGAGTTTAAAGTCCTCGAAGTTATATTTTTTTTAGAACTATAAGGGTTTTTTTTAATTATTATGGTAGCATTATGAGTACATAATATTAACATTTTATTATAAATTTGTAAATAAATATTACCTTGTTAACTTTGGTTATAGCATTAGAAATGGATTAATTCCACCATGGCATTTGATATCACTTAAAAGAGTATACGAACCATGAACCTAAAAATAAAAAAGAACTTTTTAACCTTCGCCACTCATCATTGCAAATTGTTGTTGAACGGGATTTTGTAGTATTTAAGAAAAGGTTTCGCGTTCTTGATGCAAAACCCTATTGGATGTATGAACTTCAAGTAGATATTGTACTAACATGTATTTTGCAAAATCATATAATGGGATTCGATTCTAATGATCGAATTATGCGACGTGTCAATTGTCGATTCTAATTTACAAGGGAAAATGCACTACAATCACAAAGAGAAGAGATAGAAGAAAGCAAAGAATGGGGATTAAAAAGAGATGCCATAGCACAATCAACGTGGGACCAATATGTAAATAGAAGGAACTGTAGCTTGTTACATTTCTTCTTTGGAAAATTCACTTTAATTTTCTTCCTGCTTATCTTTAGTTTCTTATCTTGATTATATCAATCTGAAACATGTTTCTTATTTTAGATCATGATAATGCATCAGTTCTTATGTTGATCACAATAATCTATGATGAATATTGTTCTTCAATTATAATAGATCATGTTGTGTCATTTAGAAAAATGTATCCATTTTTTAGGCTAATAGTGGTAAAGTGGAATGTTAAGTCTCCCTAAATCTGTTTGTCGTTTCCATTCAAAAGTTTTTATATTCTTCTCAATGCATTTGAAAAGTTTTGGATCCTAATTTGAGGTAGTCAAATTGTGTGGTTGAAGCTTTCTCCCTTTGGTAGTAATCTGATAATTTAAGTTATTTTTTTTTATGCTGGATTTCTTTAGTGTTTATACGTATATAGTGATTGAATTATCATGGTTATTGTTAGATCAAAAGTTCATTGTAGTCGTTGCACTTCAGTTTTAGTTGAATATTGCATCTTAGTACTCGTGGAATATTAATATATTATTTTCAATTTATGCAATTATGCTTGAATTTTTTAATTGTACTCCCTCGTGTTCTACTAGAAACTTGCATATACTTATAACTATTTATAACTTGATTATCACATTAGATTTGATTTTAAAATGAGAAAAAAAAGTGAAGGCAAAAGTAAACAGTTTAGGTGGACAAAATTTATGGAACGCGTTATGTTAAAAGTTCTTGCGCACGAGGTAAAAATTGAAAATAAACCTAACAACACATTCAGAACAAGTTCCTTTAATAGAGTGTCAACTGCGATATTAGAAAAATTTATAAGTGAATATTTATCAAACCACGTCGAACATCATCTTAGAACTGTGAAATTTTCATGGGGTATCATAGATCAACTTCGAGGCAAAAGTAGTTTTGGATGGGAAGAGAATATGAAGATGGTAATAACTAGGCCAAAAGTCTATTCAGAATTGTTCACGTGAAATTATTAGATCATTTGAATCACAATTTTATTTGTTTTTCTATTTTTTTTACACATACATACTAATTATGAATTTTATTTCATCATTGTAAATAGGCATATCCATCTCATGAGAAGTATTTCAACAAAAGATTGAAATGTGTGATGAAATGGCTTTAGTGGTGGATAAAAAACGTGCAAGAAAAGATTTTGTTAAATCATTTATTAATATTAATTTGAAATCAAAGCCAGAGAATGAACCAATGCATTTAGATAATGACATTGACGTTGACAACATCTTAAAAGACAAGAAAGTTGAATAGAAATCTACATCCTCCAGTGCAATTTCATCCCAATCAAGACAACTCCTTAACGTACAAATAGTTAAGGAGTTTATTTGTACATTTCTTTAGTTCAGAAGATAAAGTGATACAACTTTATAAATTAAGGGGTGTTCGTGTAATTTTTTTATTTTATTTATTTATTTAATAAGAGTGTATAGAGACTCACAAGTGTTTGGAATTGTTGAAATTAGTAATTTATAAATTATAATTTTTAACAAAAGTCATGAGAGTTTAAAAAAAATTATAGGTTATTGCTAAAATAAAAAAAATTATAATTTATAATAAAAATTATAAATAATTAAAATAAATTATAATTTATAATTAAAATTAATAATATAAAACTAAAAACTAATAATATTAGCTTCCTCAAACACTCACACAATCTAAAACGAAAAAAAAGAAAAAAAAAATCCTAGTAATAGCTAAATAGCTAGATTTTTTTGTACAACTCAAGCTGCTACACAGACATAACTGTGGTTATTCAACGCTTATTTAGCATTTCCCTTTATAATATGGCAAATGCTTAAACAACGCCCAGTGGGACTTGTTTAAGGAGAGAGAGAGAGAGATCAACCCCTTCAAAAAAAAAAAGAAAAAAAAAAGCAGCGCCCCTTCCCGATGCCACACCACACCCTCGCGGTCGCCACCTCCGGTGGCCGTCACCGCCGCCTCCCCCACCCCGTCGTTGCCGTTGCCGGCGACTCGCCGCCGCTCAGCTCCTCCGGCTCCTCTCTCTCTCTCTGTATCCCTCTCTCTGTTCACTCTCTCTCTCTCTCTCTCTCTATATATATATATATAGTTATATCACCCTCCACCACCGCTGCTAACAGCCACTGGCCCCCACCCCGCCGGCCGGTTAGCGGCGGCGGAACGCTAGCGACGGTGACGATGGAGTGGGAGGAGGCACGGTAACGGCCACCGAAGGTGGCGACGACAAGGGTGTGGTGTGGCGTTGGGGAGGGATGCTGCTTCAATTTTTCTTTTTTTTTTTTTTCTAAAAGGGACTGATCTCTCCTCTCTCTCTTCTCTCTCTCTCTCCTTAAACAACGCCGACTAGGCTTTGTTTAGCAAGAGCCTTATAATATTTCCCGTCTACAAACTGTTGTTTATTGGGAGTATATCCAACGCCAAAATAAAATACATACTCGGGGATCCAGAAAATACATCTTTATTTACTTTCAACAAATTAAAATAATCTGAAATTACAGG
>JAULJZ010000003.1:6301023-6313518 GCA_032270985.1 Heliamphora pulchella
TATTCTCTATTTATTGTATTTTCTTTCTTGTTTATTCCTATTCGCCTATAAATAGGCCATATATTGTACAGTTTCTAGACACAGAAAATATACAGAAAATATACCGTTATTTTCTCTTCTCATTTTCTTCAAGTATAGTTGTCAAATCGAGATTGAATTGTAAATCAAAATTATCTTTCCTCGAATTGAGAATCGAATCAAATCGTGAATCGTTAAGATTCAATTATAGTTGCTAAAATACATAAAAAAAAATATTTAAATATTCAGATATTAAAGATGTTTTATAAATACGAAAAGTTTATTAATAAATCAATGAAGAACTTGTTTTAAATGATGAAAACATAGTATAATAGGTAAGAGCTTGCATATAGGGCAAGAGATGTGAGTTTGAGCTTTATCGTGATTAGTGATCTTATATTGTATTATTAATTATGTTAGAATTTATGACAATTCGTAGATACATTTTTGAATTTAGGGGCATCCAACTTAATCAATTGGTAAGGGGTGAAGAGGTCTTTAAATATATGAATCAAACTTAAATGGATCAAAGAAGTGATGTGAAATATGTCTCTAATCCTTCCCCACACGTGCCGCTTAGTTGCATGTGAAGATGATAGAAAAATTAACGAAATGAACGAAATAGACCCTGGGCAAAAACTTGACTCGCAAAACCACCCAACACAACTTTGATACCAATCATACCATGTTAGAATTTATAGCCATCCAATCAAAACCAATTAAGAATTGTAGAGAGGCCTCTAGAATATATAAATAAGGTTGGGTGACTTAGAAAAGTAATATGGGACAAGTCTCTAAAATGTAAAATTATGAATTAAAAAAAACAAGAATCGAAACTTGCTTGGTGTCGAATCGATTCCTTAGTGCGTTGAACCGAATCGTATCAAATTGTGTGATACGTATCGTGAATCGAACTATTCTTACTTCTGTCGATTCACCCCACTAATACGGATTGATTGCCAGATGTATCGAACCGAATCGTATGATACGTATCGTGAATCGTACGATTCTGATAACATAGTTTATGAGTAATACTGAAGACCCTGCATGATGAAATTACAAATAGTATTATGTATACGGTTAGATTTATGATTAATTTCAGTTAAAGTTCGATAACAAATGAAATAAGAGTTGTACAACCTTTTTTTTTTTTGCCATTAGATAAAGAAAAAGGATAATCTGGATGTTAGTACTGATAATAGCATGGGGTGATTATTTATCCTGCATATCGGGTAATAACAATTTGGAATTCACCAGTCCACTCCTACAAAACAAACGTGAAATTGGTAGCTTGAAGAGATAAACTCTCATTCTATGCAACCACATGTTTTTGTCTCATCCAATCCATTCTCAGCCTTGTCCGCAATAATAAACAAGGTCAGTGAATCATAATCATAGATGTACACAATTCACATCAGTCAAATAAGCAATATACATTGCAAACTGATCACATTCCCTTCCAAGATAAACAGGTGCAACACATTTAGCAATAGCAAAGCATAAGACCACTTACAACATCCATAAGAGTGCATTTAATTAAGTCGCGTACAAATCTAACCCAAATATTTTCATACACACCTTCTGATCTTAAAAGCCTTCTTGATTTCCCTTCACATAAACAATTATACCGAAAGCACAACTATATATATTGAATATTCATTCACATTAATGCCCATTTCTAAAAACTCTTGATTAAGCAATGCTAACCTCTAATAGAGTAATAACCGTAATCATAATCTTGTGTGTAGTCCCAAGTTTGTGATAAAAACAACTGTTTGATTCACAAAGAGCAAGGCTCAAAATTTCATTTTTGTGGATCTTTTAGGTTGGCTCATAAATAAAAAACATTTTGGAAATATAATGAAAAAGGGAAGGAATCATTTGAAAACATAAGTTTCTATTTTTCTTGTGTTTCTAAACCTAACAAATCAACAATTAAACGTGTTTAAGAACTATATTTTTATTTTAAAGTATTTAGATTTTAGAATATAAAAAACTACATTCAATTGGATTAATGTTAATATTGAATCTTAGAAAGTTAAACTAAAATCAAATATTTTATTATTACATGAAACCAGATGGGGATTAAAAGAAAACATATATAAGAAATGAAGAAATTCTAGTAGCTAATAGAGGAAAGAATGATTCAAAAGAAATCATTGACATATTTTTTTTAAATAAAAGAGGTACTTTTGATTACAAAAAAAGAGACCAAATGATTTAATCCTACTTATTCCATATGTTTCTCGCTCACTCTTCCTTCTCCTCCACTCTAATTTCTCATCTTCTCTACTAAATTTAAGATAACAAGAAGAGGCAAATAAAAGCGAGCATTGCTGGATATTTCTAGTAAGCGTCAAAAGTCGAAATAACAATTTCATTCTCATTGTATCATGGCAGCCAATTAATGCGAAAGGACTCTCTAATTTCAATATTCCACTAATGTTTCGTTTGAATTCGTATGAAACATAAACGTTTCACCTGTTTCGATGGAAAAAACGAAATCTTATTCCTTAACAAAGAGGTCAACGCTGGAGTAGGTTGCAGGTTGTAGGTTGTTGAGGCAAGTCATATTCTGAGAGTACCCACTCATAGACTCACTCTTTCAGTCGCTCTGGCAAGGGGTTGACCTAAACCTCAATCGAGTGAGGTAGTACATGTTTGAATTTTTTGGGCTCGTAATAGATCCAATTTTGCATCCAATACATTTGGGGTATGAAGTTAGTATGCAAGCAAGTTCAAAAACTCAAAATAGGTGGTCTTAAAAACTAGAAAAACACCAATAAAAATGGCAGCTTGGTGCACGAAGCTCCTGTGCATGCGGGGTCCAGAGAAAAGGGCGGACCACGATGGGTCTATAGTATGCAGTTTTACCTTGCATTTGCAAGAGACTGTTTCCACACCTTAAACCCGTAACCTCCAAGTTGCACAGTGACAATTTTACCATTGTGCTAAGGTCCCCTTCACTAGAAAAACACCAATCTAACTTCAAAATCTCAACTCGAACATAGATTGAAGTCTCATGCATGCAAGTTGTCACGAGTCTTTATCCATATATACACATGATGCAAGCCTTCTACTAGTTTATGTCATTCTCACAAATTTTGGAAGTTACTCTTTCAATTTAAAACAAGATGGTAAATGCAAAAGTGGAATTTCATAACTTGAATCAAGATTCCCCAATTTCTCTTTTGATTTTCTTTTAACTTCTCTCTTCTCTCTTAAAATGAACAGTTTACACAAAACGAGAGACTGAGTTTATCTGTTCTCTCTTCGCATGGTATGTAAGGGACACATATCCTTCTGTGAGGCTTTGCATGCTTAAATTCATGTTCCTACATGCCCATGCATTTTGACCAACAATTCCACAGTACTTTTTCTAACTTTTTGAACAGTAAGCATACAAGACTATTTTATTTTTGAACTAAAGGATTTCCACCAAATCTCCCTTCTTATTCTACTTTCTTCAAGGTTTCTAGCTCCATTTTTTTATTGTCAAAAAGAATCATTGTGCAGTGGTATCATCCTGTTTGGTCACGATAAACTATTTTGAAAAAAACCCTTATGGCTGCTGGAAGTTGGACACATCTCTTGTGATGCAAGCGAAAGCTTCCTAATAAGACTAGTTATCATGTCCTTACATAAGATCGTAGTATAATAGGTGCTAAAAATTAATCCACTTTGTTTTACATCATCTATAAAAATTGTTTAACATCATTCTTTTTATTTACAATTTAAAATTCGCAAATTCAGAATATCAATCATAATTCCTTTTTCAATTTAGTAACAATGCTTTAAACTCGGGGGGGTCTTTAACATGCTTACAAATGTATCCTATTGGTTAGAGCAACGCTAACCAATTAAGTAGCATGACTCAAATCAAGCAACATACAGGTTATGTATTCATAGACTGGCCTAACACTAGGGCACTGGTGGAATTTTCATTATTCTACCATATTACATGGTCTTAGGTATGGTAATTGCCGTGTGTGTCTAAGTATCAGATTCTCTTGATTCATGTTCCTAAGTTCATAGAGACACGGTAAAGCATTCATCTTGTTCAGAGTGTTTTTATATTTATCTTATCTTTCCAAGGATGTTCTCGTCATTTTCTTTAATCTAATAATATTATAAGTTCATGTGAGTGGAGGCTGAATATACTCCTAAATTCTTTTTCTCTTTTCTCTCTTTCTTCTTCTTCCTCTTTCAAACCCTAGATCGATATTTTACGATTTAACTTCGTATCATAGCAATCCAATCAACCCTAGAACGAGTTGTAAAATTTTGGAACTCGTCATGACATAAAAACGACATGCTGACGTCATCCTTTATACGATGACATCAGAATGACGTCAGGTGTCGTACGAACGCCGAAACAATTGGGATCACATGGGTCGATTCGCCTAAGTCTCTTGGTTATTATGGTGATTTTCTGCGTAAATTTCTCAAGTCATTTGCTGCTTTTTAATTTTTCAGAACTATTATATTTTTCATAACCCAGATCTCGATCTAAAAATCACGCCATTGTCTGCTGTTTTTGATGGTCGAATCCCATCGTATAGGTGACATCCAAATTCGTGCTTTGATTTGGTGATTATGGAAGGTTTCTAGTTATTTTTCTCTTACACCATTATCGCCAATCACTATATGTAAAGTGCAGAGTTCGTTTTCTGGTTTGGGCTCGCTTTGGCAACCACTGTTGGTTTGCTAAGTACTGTTGCTTGCTTTGGCTTGAGCTGATGATTCATATTAGGTTTATTTTTTGATTGGGGTTCACTATTTGTTTGTTTTTTGTTTGATTCGAAGTAGTTTGAGTTGATGTAGTTGAGACAAAGACCTTTGAACTCAAAGATGATAACATAGACAAGATGTGTCACTTCTTAACCTCTTAATGTTGTTTGTGAGTCATATGAGCAGATTTTTGCAACCAAACAAGCTGCAAAGTTCTTGCAACCAACCAAACAAGCTAGAAGTTAGACGAGTTATGGAATCAATTGTTTCAACATCGTCTTTTCACTATTGATTTATGGCAACAGAAGCGCCAATAAAGATTTCATGATTGCCTCTTTATTCTCTAGTTTAGATTTAGATATTCGTGGGTTCAAATATCAAATTCATAGTCCCGAATCTTCTACCATAGTTTCCAGAAGTGGGGGTCATGGTAATTTTTGTGGTAATCACAACGGTCATAGTTTCCGTGGTGGCCCTTGAGGTGGAGCTTGCACTAGTGGCAGTAGTGATAGGAAATGTGATCATTATAGTAGTACACTGGTAGTAACCATATTGAACTTTATTGTTGGGTTATGTATGGTAAACCAAATTATGTTCATCAAGTCAATGATAGCACCTCTTAGTCTCGTATATCTTCTGCTCTTTCTAGTCAAGTGTTTCCTTCTTTTGGTTCTCATGATGTTCTCACAACTCAACTTAGCGAGACTGTTTAGACATTGCGATTTGTTTTGCCTCCATCCGCTACTACTTTAGCCAATTCAGGTAATATTGTTAGCTCTTGCCCCTCCTTCAGTCATTGATTCTGGCACTAACTCTCATGTTTAATAATCAATCTCTTTACTCTAATTTGACTCGTATTAAGTATCATATCGTTTTAGTTAATGGTTCCTCTCGACCTGTACAGGGGACGGATGTTCTTCATCCCTCTCCATATTTAGCGTTAACGTATAGTCTTTATGTTCCTAATTTTTCTTTTAATTTAGTTTTAGTTAGTTAATTAATTAAAACTTTACATTACTCTATAACTTTCTCTCCTACTTATGTAATTTAGGCCTTCTAGAGTTTAGACCAAAAAGATGATTGGTTTAAGGTACGAGCAAGGAACAAAATTTTCATTTGTTTTTGTCAAAACGACCGAAACATTTCTATTTCCTATGCGACCCAAACGAAACATTAGTAGAAAATTCGTGTTTCATTTGAAACACACCAAAACATTATACAATATACATAAACAAGCTTTATTGAAATGAATTTAAACTTTCTCATAGATATTTTTACATTTCTATTAAAAAATTATAGATTGCTGTATTTTAATTTATTATAATACTAGTAGTATTACTACTGCCTAAGTAAAATTTTATACCTTATTTTGTTCGGATTTTATACTTTTTAAAAATAATTTATACTTATTCTCTTATGTGCATAACCATAGAAATCTTTATATATTAAAATGATCAATTATTAGTCCTTATGCATAGATTTTAACTTATATTTCTAATCATTTCTAATTTTGTCGCGTTTGAAAAGCACTCTAAACGTCTTTGAAACATTTTCGAAATGTTTCCATTTCCATATTAATCAAAACAACACACCGAAACAAAATTTTGATCCTTGGGTATGAGAAGGATGGTGTCTATTATCTTGATGTAATACTTCTTTTGTCAATTCATCTGCCTTGAGTGCTACTATTTCCCCTCTTCAGTGAAATTTTCGATTGGGCCATCCATCTGTGGCTGAGCTTAAGTTGGTTATTCTGAGTTTTGAATCGGGCATATAGTTTTGATTGTGAAGCTTGTCAGCTAGGAAAGTATCCCCGTGGTTCTTTTCCTAGGCCTAGTAGTAGTAGTCATCAATCAAAGTTCGTCACTTAAGTTTTGCTCCTTCTAGATTCCTGCATTCTATCTTTGTTCCTTTTAAGGGAGTTCAAGCACTAGTTCTGGTTCATTCTGCATATTGTTGTTGTGCTTCACCATGTGTGCAGTGATTGATGTATCCTAGGAAGCAAATATCTACCCAACTCGTAACACCATAGCAAGGGATGAAATCTTTCTTAAGGCAATAGTGTCTAACACAAGCCTTGATCAATGTTTGTAATTAACTGGGAGTTATTCTTATTTCTATTTTGTACTTTGTTTATTACACTAATTATATATGGTTTTAAGAATATAGTTTTCAAAATCTAAAATTTTGTTCTCTGTTATTATTGGATTTGTATATAATTAGCGCCTTTGTGAGTAATTCTTGTTTCTTTCTATATTTTGTATCCTATACTATTTATATATGGTTTAATAATTTACTTTAAAATTTTGGTCTCCATTATTATTTGGTGTTGTATTTACAAAAAATACATTAATTTTCTATCATTTATTACTTTGTACAATTGATGCCTTTAAGAGACTTCCTCACGAGTAATCATACACCCGTTTGGGTGGTCATCTCATGCTTTTATCACAAATGTTTTAATCTATTCTTACGTTTAAACATCTCATCTTCTATTTTTTTTAAAACAAAAATTAATTTGTATTAAGTTGTAGTTACTAGTTACAATACGTTTCCATTGCAATATAGCATAGACATGAACTTCATAATTCAGGCAGTGAATTATGATACCTAAATCAACACTTCCTCCTATGCAAACCTTTTCTTTAGTATATTTTTTTGTGTGGTGAAACTACACTTTATTTTGACGGAGCGGCTTCAACAAATAAAGTTTTCTAGACAAAATTTGAAGACAAAAATCACTCTATCCTTTAATTCAAATGCCTACACACTGTTACGACTGAAGGTCCAAAATGGACCACACAACCTTCGGTGGTCAGCCATTGGGTTGGATATCGCATAAGGGTTATGTCTGTGGTTATCTAGTTGACCATGCCTCTAGGCAAGCGGGTCGACCACCTCAACTTGTCTTCGGGCAAGTGGGCCACCATTATCTCCACTACTCCCCGGTAAGCGGCAAGCAGGCCGATTTCCTTAGCTTGCCTCCAGGCAAGTGGGCTATCACTACCTCCAGCGTGGTCCTAAGCCGAGGTAGGATTAGGCACCTTCGCGCACATTGAATCTTTGTGGCCCACGGCCCACACTATATTCAACATCAACATGGTCCTAGGCCGAGATTTCCACGGCCCACGGTCCACACTATCCCCAACATTAACATGGTCCTAGGTCGGGAGAAGGGCCTAAGCACCTCCACCCTCCTCTCAGGACCAAAAAAGGCACGTGGTTTAGAGACTAAGGATTAAGAGTTTATCAATAGAGTGGCCTCCAAGCAATTCTAGCTGGCCAGCCATAAAGAAAGAGAGGCACCCGACCAAGACACAACTTCTAGAAGCTTAGGAAATGGTATTTAGCCAACCAACCCGCAAACATTTGCAAACCGCATGATACGTCGTATGATACTCTTCCCAGTACATCATACGAAGGCAAAAGATCGTATCCGAGAAACCAATGGCGGATGGGCAACCGTCGTCCTTGATGGTCTTGAAAATACGGGTGTCCCATCGGCATTGCTTATAAATGAGTACACTCTAATCCTCCAATAGACAGATCATCTCCTATCTCATCCCTTCTCTAGTCTCCATATCTCCGGTTGCTCTCCACGGCCACCCCTCTCTATCTTTTTTTTCTCTCTCTCTCTCTAAGGCTACCCTAAGCTCTCACCTCCGCCACTTCCGACGGTTCTTGAGCCACCATGATGCACTTCATCTTCTCATACTTTACTAATCCGGTCCATCCCGAATACCTACACCTAAAGTGTGTATGCTGTATACAATAATTTGGAAATAAAAAATCCCAACCTCTCTTTCTCTCGCTCTCGCTCTCTCTCTCTCATGCGCGTGATGGACCAACAATTAAATCACAAGAAAGCTTGAAGAAAATCCTCTATTAAAAATTGAATACAAGAAAATCAAACTAAATGACAATAAACTGCAATTCATCTGGCGGTCATGTCGACTTCCTACGGTAACCTAGTAGTTTAATTTCATAAAGCACTCAAACACGTCAATTGGCATAGTCCTTCAAGATACATCCATCACTACCGATTTTTGAGATTCAGAGACTCGTCAATAATTCCACCCAACCCTCTGAAAATGGATGGCATAAATGTGAAAAAGGGCCCACCGGTTTCGAAAATCTAACCAATTTTTTTTTTCCGAAAACAATAGCATTTGGGAGGGCAAAGCCACAGTTGTCCTCTTTCCCACACAACGAAGAATTTGAATAAAAACTAGATTTTGGGATCAAAAAAGTGCCTCACTCCGCTGTTGGGGCTCATTTCGAACCGGCTTCATTCTACTCAATCACTTGGCAAAGGGATAATATGGGGATTTGGCTTACCAAAAGCAAGCTCTGGTGGGCGAGAAGAGATGGAATCAACTCAACCAACTCATCTTCATTTCAATGAGCATTTGATTGCTCTGAGTTCTTAACCTAAGTGGCACTGTACAACTCAATTCCTTATAGGTCTATCGATGGGTTATTTCTATTTTAAAATAAACTCTTGGAGGAAAAGAGCGCTCCTACACTTCACCAAATATTATAAGAATGGCAATCCATATATTGGTGTGTTTCTAACCGCACTCAACGTAATTGCCCAATCCAATTAACTGTATCTAATGAGGGCTGCCTTTTATCGTATTTGTGGTGCACCTTATAGCCCTAAATCTAACCAATGGAAGCACAACTATCTTTGTATACTTTTTCCATCAAGCAGATTTCCGTAACCATGGACGCTATGGTAAGCATTTCCAAATGTGGGGGTGTTAATGTTGGGTGTTGCACAGGCCTTCATTTTTTATAGTGCCAAGTTGCGCCTTTGCACTGTTTGCAATAAAAAGGAAAGAGAAGGTCTTTAGACTATTTGGACATTTTATCCACTTCAACACGAGGACTTTGTTGATTGCTTCAACACGAGGACTTGAGAAGGTCGACTATTTGGACATTTTATCCACTTCAACACGAGGACTTCGTTAGTGTAAATTACAATGTGTTGAGCCTCCTGTCAACCAAATCCAATTCAACCAACCAAAAGTATTTTCTCACTACAAAACCTCTGACCACCTTCTGGGGCTTGATCTAAAAGAAACTGTGTATAACCTTTAAGTATTTATGTGGAAATAAAGAAGTAACTGCTACTGCAGATAACCAAGATTACAAATGCAACTGAAAGCATCAGAGAAAAATTGAAAATGGATTCAGATTCAATCTAATGTGATTGGCTTCGCAGAGAGAAAAGCAGATCATACCAAATGACCCAGGGAACACTGAATTTAGTGGTTGACAGTCCATCCAGCAAACAATCACATCACCTTGTTCAACAAGCAAGTTTCACTTCAGTGAAAGTTGAAGAATATGAATTCTCATGAGCAGCCTTGACCTTTGAGTCCTCGTAGTCTTAAGAACTCATGCCGATAAAACTCATCAAAAGACAAACGGTTTTCTATTAAGATGGAGAGAATAATCAACTTTAAATTCAATATGTTGAAGAGTGTATAAAATGGATGGTTTATTGGAGATTAGGAAAAGTGCTAAACCTGGCTTGATGGACAATAGTCTTGAGCACATGTCAACACAATCAGGGTGCAACCCCGGAAGGATGAGGTCAGAAAATGGAAGACATGTGGATGACAGGATATTCCGCAGCAGCTGAAATAAAAAGGAAAAATACTTATGGATGAGGAAGCTGGAAATGTTATACTTATGAAGTACACTTTTGAGTATAAAGTCAAAGATGCTACCTCAACATTAGTTCTACCATGAAAGGGAGTGTAGCCATGAAGAAGTTCAAAAAGAATTACACCAACACTCCACATGTCAACCTATAAAGAAGCCTAATTTCAGATCCATATTATTATTACCAAGCATCGATTTCAAAAACACTTTACCTTCTCATCATATTGTTGAAATTGCAAAATTTCCGGAGCCATGTACAAAGGAGACCCACAAACTGTCTGAATGTGATTATTAGGATGTATAGTTCTGTTCCCAAATGAAAAGTTGGAATCACAAATAATTTAGTTGAGCATTTGTGCCCTGAATTTTAAATGATTGAAATCACTAGTTTCCTTTGCTATTTATTACCTTGACAGACCAAAGTCAGCAATCTTTAGCACAACATCAATCTGAGGGCTTGAAAGCAGAACATTCTGCTTCAACAGTGGCAATATCATTAGTCAATTTAAACAAACAGCAATCACACAAAACCATACACTAAAAAATCAGAAATAAGTTCAATATGAATACTGTACAAAGTTGCTTTCTATACAAGCATTGGCATCCCTAAGTAAAGGCAGAAAAGCATGAACTTACAGATCAATTGAATGGAGTTAGCTTTCTAAATTTTATATTTGTGGTCTCTAGTGGTAATCTATCCAATCTAGGAAGCACGGATATGGATACGGCAATACGAAATCTTTTTAAACAGTAGGTTATGATACGGCTAAGATACATCTATAAAAAAAAAAATTATTTTTACGATTTTTAGTATCGTATTTTTATAAAATTAAAATAAAATGTAGGAGTAAATTCATGTCGTTGTTATAATCGAGCATTCAATACACGACTCATTAGAATATTATGAGGGAATGTTAGAGCAACCAACAAGAAAGAATAAATCAGAATTTGGTCACAAATTAGAGTTAACATAGTAAAATATATAACAAACTAAAAATAAAAGAAAAAAAATGCCCCCAAAATATTTTAAAATATAAATAATTGGAGCCTCGCATATATCCGCCGTATCTTTCCCATATTCCCCGTATCGAGCCCTATCCAAAATTCAAAAAATAAATAAAATTATTGGATAGTTGTTTGTCATATTGGATACATATCCTGTCATATCAAGCATATATACGCATCCGATACGTATCCGATAAAACCTACGGGGCTGATTTTGAAGTAACCGTGCTTCATAGTATCCAATTCTTCCAGTGGGATAATACTACAATGTAACACGATAAGAATGCTGCCGTTGGCCATTTTTCTCCTTTCCTTTATTTTGTTAATTTTGAACTTCTCCTTTTCAGATTCTTGTATCCTTATTTTTCTGATTATGGCAGGGAAAGGAGCAGCCATAATAACTAATATATGGAGCTTGCCTCAAAATCATAGGGTTTTTATGCTTTGATGCTTTAACTTAACGGAAAAATAATGGAGAAGAAAAGTAAAGAGAAAAATGGACAAATGAGAGAATTTAAAATTTTGGGAATTTTGAAAACCGATTTCATTGTTTTGAAAATGAAAACAGTTTCAAATATTACTGTTTCAGTTCTTAAATTTCTTTGAAAACAAAAACAAAAAACATGAAACAAAAATTACCAAACAAACCCTTATTCTTGCTCTCCAGAACACTATTTATTCAAAATACCCCAACGGAACTAAAGTAGTGCCCTAACTAGCATTTGCATGACACTCAAAAACTTAATATATAATACTAACAGAAGCAGCATCCCTCACAGTGATATAACATGCTGAGATTGTGCATGGGACAGGCTGAAAGGGCAACGACCAGAGAGGCGTCCGTGTCACACCACATAATTCTGTAGGAGTACAACCACTGATGTGGAGAAGACGCCTTACCCACCCCAACCTCATCCCAACCCAACCAATCACACACACGCGCGCGCGCGCGCGCGCGTGAGAGAGAGAGAGAGAGAGGCCCATTAAGGAATCATGTCTCTGCATTCCATAGATATTATATAACCTCTGGTTTCAAATCTCGGTGGATGATGTGATGTGAGTTTAGCA
>JAULJZ010000003.1:6330251-6347508 GCA_032270985.1 Heliamphora pulchella
TCTCTCTATATATATATATATATATATATTGATGTATGTTGTGATTATGCCTTAGAAGTGGTCATTAATGGTGAAACTTATAACTTGGAAGAGAGGACAGGAAATGAGGTTTTTTATTTGGAACTGTTTGGTATCAGGAGATTAGCAGAGCTTGGGTATCATCGAAATGCCAAGAAATGCAAAGAGAAGTTCGAAAACATCTACAAATATCACAAGAGAACCAAAGAATGCCGATCCGGCCGACAAGACAGCAAGAACTACCGCTTTTTCGATCAATTAGAGCTTCTCGACGGCCACCAGCACCACCAGCCCTCCCTCCCACCGCCTCCACAAATCAAAACCCAACTACCTTCGGCGGCGGCGACAACGATAAACCCGACCTTCACCCAAAACGCCATAATTTCTTGTCCAAATTCCAGTTCGGATTTCGCCACGTCGACCTCTACGTCGGCGACGACGTCCTCGTCGGGGAAAGAATCGGAACTGAACGGGACGACGACGAAGAAGAAGAGGAGGAGGAAGATGGGGGATTATTTCGAGAGATTGATGAGGGAAGTGTTGGAAAAGCAAGAGAATTTACAAAACAAGTTTCTAGAGGCGTTGGAGAAGTGCGAGAAGGATCGGATGGAAAGAGAAGAAGCATGGAAAATGCAGGAATTAGCAAGGATGAAGAGAGAGAAAGACATTCTTGCACAAGAAAGAGCCACTTCCGCCGCTAAAGACGCTGCCGTGATTGCTTTCCTGCAGAAGATTTCTAATCAAACCAACCAAAACCCAGTTCAATTCCCAGAAAACCCAATTCAAATTCCAAATCCGAATCCAATTCAACTTCCAAACGAGAAAGTTATCATCAACATCGAAACAAAAGAGAACGGCCCTGTCGAGAATTCAACTCGGTCGGGGTCTTTGCGGTGGCCGAAAGCCGAAGTGGAGGCATTGATTAGGCTTAGAGCTAATATGGAATTGCAGTATCAAGAGAATGGATCACCAAAAGGGCCTCTGTGGGAAGACATCTCGTCTTCCATGAAGAAATTAGGTTACAATCGGAACGCAAAGAGGTGTAAAGAGAAGTGGGAGAACATAAACAAGTACTTCAAGAGAGTAAAAGACAGCAAAAAGAAAAGGCCTGAAGATTCGAAGACATGTCAGTACTTTCAAATGCTTGAATCTCTATATGAAAGGAAATCCAAGAAGATTGATGATAATACCAATAATAATCCTTTTGGTTTTTTAAAACCTGAGGATATTTTGATGCAAATGATGGAGCAGACACAACAACGAAGATCTAAATCGTTAATAGAAGATGGCACCGAAAGTGAAAATATTGATCAAAATGAAGAAGACGATGAAAAGGAGGATGATGACGATGAAGAAAATGACAATGGAGATAATTATCAAATTGTTGTCAAAAATAATAATAATAATAATAATAGTTGTGCTGTGATGAACATGAACTGAAGAGTAGACAAGATTGAGAAGCTTTTCTACCAAAAGCTGAAATGGGAGTGGATCATTTGGGAGGTAGGGGCAGAGGAGTAACGATATGACAAAAATAAAGTAATTTAGAATTTTATTTTTAATTTAAAATACATAGTTCAGATTTAATTATGTGTTATATGTGTTCATTTTAAGTGAATTTAAATAATTTATTTTAAATTTTAGATAAATTTTTAGTAATTTTTTTGTGTATACCGTATTAGTGAATGATATGGTGACAATATTTAGTAATTACATTTGTGCATGCACTTATGCCGTTTTATAAATTTATTATTTATTTCTAAATGCAACACATGAATAATTAATGGTGACTTCATTTATTGACCATATTTGAGCAAGCTTATGTCATTTTATAAATTTATTATTTATTTTTAAACATTACAAATATTATATAATATTCAAATGTGGTGACCAAAGCATGATGAGTAATAGTAATATTGCACATAAAATGTCACTAGTATTTGAATCCAAATTCTCTCAATCTCCTGAAAAATGTAGATCTCTCCATTTTTAATTTTTAATTTTTATGGTGAGTCTAACTAGAGGATCTTGATCGTTTATATTGATAAACTTGTTGAGAACATTATTTATATAAAAAATTAAATTGATCGAAAATATATAATTAGATAATTAAATCATATAATTTTAAACTAATAATAAATATAATTTATAAAATGAACTGTTCATATTATTAAAATAATCTATCACAACCTCACGTAACATAAATGAAGAAATTTTCATTTATACTGAAAATGAAAAGAGCTTAAGGTTCCGTTGGTTTCAATATAAAATATTTTTTAAGTAAAATATTTTTCATATAAAATATTTTTATAACAAAATTATTTGTCCAATTTTAAATTTTTTAGTGTTCGGTTGACACAAAAATATTTTTAAAATAATTTTTTTATTTTTAGATTGGAGCAATATATTTTTTATAATAAATTTATTAAAATATTTAAATATGATCCGATGCAGCTTCGTTGTCCTTTTTGGACTGTCTTAATCCACTCTTGATGTTGGCTTATGAGTTACACTTTATTTAGAAGAAAATATTTTCATCTAATAATACACAATATTTTATTAAAAAAATATCTTATTTATTTTTATTAATTAAATAATAAAATATAAATAATATATCACTCGGATGGAGTTTATTGCGGTGACGGTCCCTTGGGGAGACCAGAAAATAATTGCTTGCTGTCGGAGATGTGAGTCGGTCCCGGCTGGGGTGAAGGTGGGGCTCTGATTACGTCGTCTGATGTAAATCGTATAATGGACGCACGTTATGAGAATCTCATGAGAATATTAAGCCCTGATTGGTAAGCTTAGTTTTTTAGTTTTTTAGTTTTTTTTCGTTTTTAATCAAAAACTAATATTATTTATTTGACAAAAAAGTAAAAAAATTAAAAGTCAAGAAATTAAATTAAAATATAAACTCGTAAAATATTTTATTTTAACTCTTACCATTTTAAAAATATAATAATACTTCTTATTCATAACTTATTTCTACTATTACTAATTACATATGACTGTTAATATTAGAGTTATAGAAGGATAAAATTGTACACTTTGAATAAAAAGTAAAAAAATTAATTTTTTTACCCAAACAACAAACTTTAAAAAAGTTAGCTTAAAAACAAAATTATCAAACAACTTACTTTGAACTCAATTTAGCTTTTTGGCTAAAATACATAAAAGCAAAAAAACTAACTCTTAAGCTAGTTACCAATCGATGACTAATTTTAAGGACACAAATTGGGTGTTCGGAATTGTTACAATTTATAATTTATAAATTTTAATTTAAAGCAAAAATTATAAGTATTTGATAAATCTGTTAATTTGTATATAGCTAAAAAAAAATAGTTATATTTTATAGAACAAGTTGTAGATATTTGATGAAAAAGATTGTATAGATGTTTGGTATAAGGTTCTAATTGGCAATTAGCTTAAAAGCTAGTCTTTTTATTTTATTTTTTACGTTTTTAGTCAAAAAGCTAAATTGAGTTCAAAGTAGATTGTTGAGTAATTTAACTTTTAAGTTAGCTTTTTTTAAATTAGTTGTTTGGGTAAAAAGCCAATTTTTTTTATTTTAGAATTTTACTTTTTTATATATTTAATATTAAGTTGATAGTAATAGTAAATAAGTTAAGAATGATGGGTATTACTGTATTTTAAAAGTGGTGAGAGTTTGAATAGAATATTTTGAAAGTTTGTGTTTTGATTTGATTTTTGATTTTTTAGCTTTTTTGTTTTTTGTTTTTTTTTTGTCATATATACGGGCAGCCTTGACTTTTTGTCATTTTTAGCCAAAAAGCTAAAAAGTTAAAGCTCCCAATCAAGGCTTAATAGCTTATAAATTGTAATTTGTAAAAAAAAGTTACGAATTTCTGATAAATATGTTAGCTTGTAGTAGAAATAGAAAAAAAAATAGTTATATCTTGTAATAGAAATTAATTATAAGTGTTTAAAAAAATTATAACTTAATTTTAAAACTAGTTTTAGAAAATTAAAAATTACCCCAAAAAATTTAGCCAAACACCCACACTTATTGTTAAAATTAATAATATAAAGTTAAAAATTAACCTGAGAAGCACAACCAAACGCCTGAAAAATAGGTCACAGATCGTCAGTAAAACAGGAATAGTTACAATTTTATATGGACTGGTACTGAACTTTTATATGGTAGAATTCTGATAATCTGTACGTCTTTTTCATTATCTTTTAAGAGTTTGCATGATATTATTAAATACTTTTATTTAGTATTTAGTAATAAAAAAAGTTGTTCATTAAAATTATTTAAAAATTGTTCACAGTGTCTTTAGGCTAATTGTTGGTCAGTTATATAGAAGGATAATATTGTGCAATTTGAATAAAAAACATTTAAAAAAAGTTTAAAATTTAATTAGAAAAATAGAAAAATAAAAAACTATATAGCTAACTAGTTACCAATTAAAATGGAAAACCATGTTTGTTATGATAGATCACGAGGAATTGGACTAAACTAAAAGCATGTGGGATATAAATTTTTAGAATTTCTCTTCAAATTGCTAATCTCCAATTTAGTTCACTAGATGGACTAATAAATTTCTCATATGGGGACAAATAGTATAGCATTAATGGGATTATTTGTCCTACCTCTTATTTGAGATTATTTTTTCCCTCTTAAAATTTTTTTTTCTTTATTCAACGGTCAAAATTATTTTTTTAGCTTTTATCATATACTTTATTTCACTTTAATCAAATATAGTATAAATACTATCATGATATATATAATTTTATTCATTATTACATAATATTAAAAAATATATAAAATTTACGTATTATTTATTCCTCGTAATTCTATCCATTCATATTGGGCAGCTTATGTTTATCAATCATGAGCATCTTAATAGAAAAATAATTAGTGAGAGAGAAAAAAAAAGAATAAAATGAATATTGTGGTTGGTGATGTGTGATGTAATATACCCCTCCTTTTGACAGTGCATACATTGACATCCCCCATGTGTATAAAAGTTGAAAATTGTGAGTTGTGATTGATTGTTTGTACCAATAAAGCCTAAGCATCATCCATTTCCATTAGCTATATATAAAGAGGGAATATTACCAATGAATAGTACTTTCTAGTCACCCATCAAATGTCATATTTGCCCTTTACTTGAGTTACAATTTTGCCCTTGATTAATTACAATTTTGCCCTTTACTTGTTTTATAGAGAGGTCTCTATTTACCAGAAAAATTCCACCTCTGCATTGTAAAATTACTTTTGGATTCTGCTTTACGTTAGTTGATGGCAGTGTTTCATTTTTGGGACATTCACATCCCCCATGTGGACACTTCTTAAGAGTTGATAACCCTTTTCTGTTTTACATAGTGCCATCATTTTGATTACTTCGCTGCCGTCCTTCCTTAAGTTTCTTCAATGGAGAGGATCCTTAACTTGTCATGTTTTTTTGTTGGCTTTTCACTACTTTTGTTGTATTTTTGTCACCTGTAAGGCTTTCTAGATTCTCGCAGCTTAAATAATTTCATAGTTTTGGTTAGCTTAGAGGAAAAAGTATTATTATTTCTCTCACATCTTTGCTTATAAAATAATTTCTCTCACATGCTTAGGAAGATATGCTTTCTGATTGCCTATATTGGTATCTATATGGTGTTTTGTCACTATTTCCGGTTCTGCATTAGCTGCATTTTCACGCCCCGAACACGTAACAATAAAGTCCAACGATATAAATAGGAAAAAAAATCCACATTAACGAATTCAAATGGAAATCGGGTCAACAAGAATGGAGGAAGTTTGCCTTTATTTAAATTAAAACTAAAACGTTAAATTTTCTTATAGGAAATGGAAATAAAAGAGAATACTTTGCTTGTAAAATAATTCTCAAAATAAGTCAATTTAACCTTAAAATGATGCTCCGAAAAAACCAAACAAAATTCCTTTTTAAAAAAACTTTCTAAAGAAATCAACTCAGTGGGATCTGCTTGAGCGGTGAATTGACCGAGAACAATCAAATAAAATTTTTTTTAAGCGTTGAAAAAGTATTAGATTTTCTTAAACGTTGAACATAGTTTTCAATAGAAAAAAACCTGAAATAAAAACACTCCAATAGCATTGAAATAACTCTAAACTTCTCAAAAACATGAAGGCTAACATTTTATAACATGGGATTTTATTTAAAAATGAAGGGATAAACTCAAAATACATGCTCAGCGTCTTTACATGCATACAAGTTATAAATACATAGTCTTAGAATCTTATAAAACGGGTTTCCATCGACCCTATATACATCCTTCAATCTAGCAAATAATTATAATTACAACAATAGAACTCTCAAAAGATCCTTCTACGAATATATAATACCTTCAAAAACAACCCAACAAGATTCCTACTAGCGTCCACCTTACTCGGTGACTTGCTTTCCGTTATTATTTGAAACTATTTATATAACATAAGTCGAAACTCGTAGAAAATAAACTAAAAATAAACAAATGCATAATATGCGAGGTTGATTATGTGAATACACAACAAATTTATTCAAAAACCAACTTCTGCTTCTAGAAACCTCATTTTACATAATCGATTTTCTTAATCACAAAACATCATTTTAAACATTTCTATTTCCTCAATTCTTTAAACATTCCTAACTAATTCAAGGTATTCACATTTTCAATTTCACCCAATATCACAACAATTTCAAAGATTTTCATACTTTCAATTACTTAAATCGTTTAACTAAGATTTTGCAAACCAAATTTAATTATTGATTTAATTAACTATAAAACCGGGACGGCACCTATAGACTCAGGTATATTTACCCAACTGGGCCATGTAAGGTCCAATGGATAAATACTCATTTTATATCCCGACGCGGAGAGTACACATTTTCGATTTCTCTAAAAAACATAGATGGGTGGGCCGCTCAAAACACTCTTTTACGGGCATTAACCCAATGGAAGGGCCTATTCAAATATGCGAAAGTTTTCGGTCTTTCACCGAGGAGCTACTCGAGCCTAACCTTAATTATCCAATCAATTCACATGGTACCTTAATTAGATCATTCACATTAATACCTACACGTGTCCAACTGTCAAACCGGATCGACTACTCTACTACCATCATGTCGAAGGCTCCTCTCGTTAAACCCAAGACAATTAGGAATAACAAACATCAACAGTCACTAATTTTCTCATGTTTCTCATATTCGGGTTAAATTAGCTCAAAACTCCCAATCAAACATTTCATGATTTTCATATTTCATTAAGAATTCACATGATTTATACATGAATAGATTAACACAACCTCCAATTTACTGAAAACCAAGTCAATTTTATCATTTGAGTTAACCAGCCCCAAAAGTCCCAAATTTGTTAAAGGTTTAACACAATCAAAATCCTAACTACTAATTTCACAAATTAATATGTCTCCAACAACAATAGCATGATAGATTTAATATATATCATACTCAAACCCAAGATCAATCATGCTTTAACATCAAATCCCCAACCTAAGGTTCAAAAAATACTTTTTCATGCTTTTATGTAAATACAACAAGATATACAACTCATATACATCAAATGATCAAGATTAGCCTTAGATCCCACCTCTTAAATAATAAATCCACAAGAAGACGAGCCCTAGCAAGCTCCAACGGCATAAACCACCAACCATTCAGTGATGAGGGAGCTTCCAACACATATATTGATCTCCGACGATGTATAGTCAAGAGGAGAGCAAGAGCGATCCACCAATAGAGGGTAAGAGAATCTCAAGAGAGCTTTAATGAAGTTTCTAGGGTTTAGTCTCGATCGTAGAGAGTGAGAGGAGTGAGGGAAATGAGAGAAATGAAGCTTAACCTGTGACTTAAAATTACCTTTGTCGACACACCGCTCGAGCAGATCAACTACCGCTTAAGAGGTCCCCACTGTAGCTAATTCGGAGAAATAAATCATATAAGGTTTAAATTTTAATTCAAACACCTCAAAACTCATCCAAACAACTTATAATAATTGTTCTCATACATTACAAAGTATACAATTATCATCATTAAGCATTATCAGGATCAAATTTCAATTATTTCACGCAATTAAACATTTTTTTTCTTTTTTTCTGAAAGTCTCATAACAAGCTTTAATTAATTATCAAAATAAAAAGAGATTGATCCCTGCACGCATGTTGTAAAGTAATAGGATACTTTTCAATTAATCACTGTTCGAGTACTATTAGTAATATACTGAACATTGTACTAGAGCCCTTAAGCATTTTGTATTTATACGCACAAAATAAGCTCTTTTTTGGTGTTGAAATTTGATGATGAACACAGGTCAATTGATTTAGAGAAGTTTCTACCAAATAGTGCAATAGTAAAAGGATATTATTTCAATGATGCGTGCCGCAAAGATCAATTGTTTCGATTGGAGTTGGAGCAATACTTATTACTTATACAAAAGTTCTTCTATTACATGGCATACTAGCCACATAAAGTACGAAATATTTCCTTTTGCAAATATGCCAACTAGGAGTTCAAGTGGTTTGCGGCCACAAAAACTTGTTAGTTTAGACTTTAGAGTTAATACAACAGATTAACATTTTTTGGTAATAAAAATGGGCATTAAATTGAAATCTTTGGAGTTTAAGACATTGATCTAATTTGTTTTAAAATATATAAAGTTTTTGTTTAAATGAATTTTTCCTTCCTAATTAGAAGATTGACCTAGTGATCTAGGCTTAGTTATGTTACTGTACTATGCCAGTGAGGCGGAATCGAATAGGGTTCATATATCTTATTAATATCAATCATATTTTGTTCAGTTTGTCCTTTTTTAGTATTATTTTTTAAGACAACTGTAGCATTTGAGCTAATTGGATCTTATCTTTCTTAGCAAGCGGCACTTGTGTTAAATGTTTCTCGTCGATTTCGATACACCTTGGATTTGAAAAAGGAGGAAGAGAATAAGCAAATGATAAGAAAGATTAGAGCACATGCTCAAGTCATACGAGTAAAGTTAATCTTCTGAACTGAACATTTTCTTCTAAGTCAATTTGGTATTCTAATCTTTGATCTCTGTCTCTTAATCTACTAGGCAGCTATCCTTTTCCAAGTAGTTGGGCAGAAAGAAAATGGTAATTTTGTTTCTATATTTCCAACGTTATATATACTTTAACAAAAATAAAAGGAAACTGATTTCTCATCTTGAATTTATTTTCTTTCTTGTCATGTAATATACAGTTCTGTAACTAATTTATCATTTTCCTATCTTCTCCTTTGATTGCATTTTATTACTGGAATTCTGTTCTAATTTTGCTTGATTCTTGTTTCCTTTTCTTTATTTTGTTTTTATATGGGACTTTTTGTAAATTGGTTTGAAATGGTTATGCTTAATGTTCAATTCTCACTCTTTTAGTTTGAATTTGTAGGGACTCGATCCCTTTTTAATTTGAAACATTTGATTAAATTTATGGATTAACGTTTAATTACATAAAAGAATTAAGATTTGATCACGAGTATGATTGTGAATGATAATTATGTGCTTTTTTATGCTTGAAAATAATTATTGTGAGTTGATTGAATGAGTCTTGAGGCGTTAGAATAAAATCTGAAAACTATATGTTTTTCTTTTCTTAGAGTGCATTCTAGCGAGAGACCGATCGATCGGTTCCGAAATCGATCGATCGGTTTATGACAGAGAACAACTTTAAGTTTGAATTTTGAGCTTTTAAAATCAGTTATATCTTCTCATTTTCTCTCTAGAAGCAAACCCTAAGTCCTAGATCTGGGGTAGGGTGTCCCTTGAGCTTTCCTTGCTCATTTGGAGAAGATTTATTGCCTCCCAACCGTTGGAATACCATTGGAGGAGTTGAATTGTGCTTTGGGAGTTTAAGTTTCGTCCACCAGTGGAGATTTTCTTAGCTAGAGGCTTGTTCTTCGTGATTTAATCACACAAAAGGTAGGATCCATAACTACTTATGAAAACTTATTTGATATGAGTTGTATCTTTGAGCTTCTGCATGTAAACATGGAAAAACTTGTGTTTGGAATTCCTAGGTGAGGGTTTGAAGCTAGAACATGTTAAATCTTGTGATTTTGGATAGCATATGATGTTTTGATCTTGATAATATCATGTGAAAACTTTCAACTTGTTTTTTAAAAAGTTAGGGTTTGATTGTTGACAAAATCATAGAGATTTGGAGGTTTTCAAGTTGTTGGACCCTAATGGTAAAATTGGGTAGATTGTTGATGAATTGGGACTTGTATCATCTCAATGATAAGTTAGTTTTATGAATCTTGGGAATAGGTAAAAATGGTGTAGTGTTGGTTGAGAATCTTGAATAAATTTCATGAATTGTTGAATATGTGTAGATGCATTAGGTACAGGTTTTGATTGTATCTTTCTATGTTAATTTAAACATAAGGATGATAAAGATATTTGAATTGTCGTTAATTAAAACCTTAACGATGCTGGGTTTGACGAGAGAAATTAGGTTGACGATTGGACTTGTGTTTGTTTAAATGTGAATGATTTAATTAAAGTACTGTATGAATGATTCGAATAATTAAGATTGGGTTCAAGTAGCTCCTCAGTGAAAGACTAGAAACTTGTACAAAGTAAGGTAGACCCTTCCTTCGGGTTAATTCTCGTAAAAGCATGCTCTTAGGCGACCCACCCATTGATATTTGCGAGAGAAATCGAAAATATGTACTGTTTGTGTCGGGCTATAGAATAAATATTTATTCATTGGGTCTCGCGTGGCCCGATGGTGATAAATACGCTTGGGTTTATAAGTGTCGTTCAGATTTGATACTTAATTAAATCAAAGAATGAAATCAGGTTAGTAAAATCATATGATACAAATGATGAATGAGAGATTTTGAAAAACCTTAATAATGGTTGTATTGTGGAAAATGAAAGGAAATGAATTGAATTGAGAAGTCATAGTAACCATGTTGGGTTTGAGATGATGAAACTAATGAGCAAATAAATGCGTGTGTTGGTGTTGGGTAAAGGAAATAAAATCGGTCATGTGAATGAGAATTTACTAGAAGAGCAGATATGGTTTTGGGTTTAAATGTCTTGTGTATTCACATAATCATTCTCGCATGTCATGCATATCTTTATATTTACTCTATTTTCTACGAGTCTTGACTTATTTTGTTTAAAACATTTTAGGTGATAATAGGAAGATGGTGGTCGAGTGAGAAGTTTGGTCTCAAGGACCGTTTTGAAGCTTTTAAGATTGAATTACATACATATAGAAAGATCTTTTGAGAAATGTATATGTTATAAATGTAATTCTTTTGATATAATGATTTGACTCTTTGGTTTAGTTGGTAACTGTTTTGTAAGGCTTTAAGCCACACACTCATGAATTGTATGTATACGAGATTATCGGGTATTTGGTTTGGGTTGGTGATGTATTCCATGGGGTTTTTATGTATCAAATTGTTGGATTTTCGATGATTGGAGACATTTAAAGATATTCTCATATCTTTTCTTTACATGTTTTTGTGGTATTTTCTTGGAATGCTTGTTGAAAGGCATGATTGGTGAGTGGAAAGGGGGTGTTGCAAAGCATTTTCTAAAAAAGAGTTCAGTGTTGGATTGCTCGATGAACCGATCGATCTGTCTATTGAGTGGTTAAACATTGCTCTCAGTTGTTGCAGTTGGTGGAAGACCGATCGATCAGTCTTGAGACCGATCGAGCAGTCTGCCTGTTGAAGTATTTTTTAACCTTTTGGTTCACGAAATCTCTTATTGTAGGCCTTAGTTTCCTCTTATCAAATGGTTTCTTCAAAGAGTTTTGTGAAGTTTTGAAGCTTGGAAACCCTTTTTCTTCCTAAAACTTTCCTTTAGTTGTTTCGTCAGGGTTGGTTCACGTGCCTTGGAGATGAGGGTGTAAAAAATTGGTATCAGAGCTCTATGTTTGAATACCTAGGGCCGTGGGAGTGGTTGATCCATTACATGAGAGCTTGCATTGATAAGTGATATTTATGTATTGGTGTGTTCGCATGAGATATCTTAGACATACCTTGACATTTGCATGCTATGTGGTATTTGGGTATGGAGGTTGGGCTCTTAGGATGAGGTGTCTTGCCCTTGGGTGACCAGTCGACTAGTTTGGGGTTCAAGTTAGAAGGTTATTTGGCCGACGTCCATTCTAACCAAAAATCCAAACGAGTTACCTGGACTAACGTGCCATTTTGATTAGTCCTCCTCATTATGTGTTGCATAAGGTGTGCTAACGCAATGATACGTGCTATGTGGTATCTTGTTGGCAGACGGTGTTGTCTATGAGAGATAAATGGGCTTAGACCTTGTTGTTGATATCTTCTTTTCATTTTTTTTTATATAAAACGATGTTATCGAGATGAGGTAGAGGCCGGGATTGCGATCGAGGTCGCGCTTATGCCTAGGTTCTAGAAGAAGAGGATGTGCATGCCCTACAGGAACAAGTGGGCAAAATAGATGTGATCCAGGAGATGCTCACAACCATGAGAGCGTTAGTCGAGATGGCTAGGGAAGAAGCAAGAGCTCCCGAGCCAAGGGATATTGTTCCAATGAGAGAGTTTCAGCGGTTGGATCCTCCAACCTTTTTCGGGGAGTCAGACCCCAAGATGGCTACTGATTGGTTAGAGGTGACCACGAAGATCTTCAATACCTTTAAGATCATGGAAGATGAGCTAAGGGTGAAGTTCGTAGCGTTCTAACTCTAGGAGGATGCTTGGGCATGGTGGAAGTTTGCCAAGACAACGGTGGAGGGCACATGGGCTGCCTCCATCAGGATCTTCTTGGAGAAGCATTTCTCGAGATCTTTGAGGGATACGTATAGAGAGGAGTTTCTCTCCCTTATTCAAGGGAATTTGACAATGGTCCAGTATAAGACCAAGTTCGCGAATTTGTCGCGCTTTGCACTCGAGATGGTGGCAACAGAGGAGTTGTGCACCAAATAATATGAAAGGGGTCTTCGGCCTTCGATCAAGGATAGGATTGCCGCGTTAGAGTTTTGGGTCTACATCGAGATTGTGGAGGCCACTATCCGGGTGGAGAAAGTAATGGCGTAGAGAGGCAAGATTAGGGAGAGTAAGTCTCATAAGGGAGCTTCTGGCGCTCAGTCTGAAGGGCGTCAGGTGAAGAGATAGAAATCGGGGCGATCGAATTCTTATCTCAAGGGATCTCAGCCGCAGCTACGGTCGGCACCCACACCATCTATGGGTTCATCAGGGCATTCTGTATGTCGGGAGATGGTATGTTACACATGTAGACAGCTGGGGCATCGTGCTAGGGATTGTCAGAAGAGTTAGACTTAGGGGAGGGCCCCGTTCTCTTATTTCCAATGTGGTCAGGTAGGCCACATTTGTAGAGACTGCCCTCAGGGAGGGAATGCAAAAAGTGCTCTGGAAGCACAATCAGGGCAGGCATTTCAGTGATGATAGGGCTATAGGTCGTCACAGTAGCAGTCGAGAGTGCAGTCAACCAGGACAGCAGAAGGGGCTACTTCGGCCCATTCAGTGAAGCAGCTAGGGACTAGAGGGAACAGTGGGTAGAACCAGGGATGAGTGTACGCCCTCGTGGAGCCCAGCTCTTCAGTGGCACCTGCCGTGCCAAATGCCGTAGCCAACCCGTCAATCATTTGAGGTATCTTCATAGTGTACCGTTCTTGGGCTAGTGTTCTTGTTGACACAGGAACATCGCATTCATTTATCTCATCTACATTTACATCTGCATTGGGTTTAGAGGTAGATGTGTTGGGTAGCGCATTGTGTGTAGAGATGCCGATTGGTGGAGTTATTGTGTTGAGGCATGTGTAGAGCCTGTGAGGTGGAGATCACTGACCTCTGTTTAGTATTCGATTTCATTTTTCTCGATATGGCCTGGTTCGATATTATCCTAGGGATGGATTGGTTGATTAGCTTTTGCGCCTTTATCGATTGCGGTCGACGCCGAGTGTTTGTGTACACCAGAGAGAGATTTCTTTTATTTTGTGGGCAATCGGTACGACAATTTAGTGCCTCAACCTCTTTATTCACGGGACCGGGGTGGTCTTAGCCTCTTTTTCTCAGCTACGTCTACGAGTGAGACCGGTTCTATTCTTAATGAGTTTCTTTTTGTGGTTTGTGAGTTTTTGGACGTCTTCCCAGACGACTTGTTTGAGCTTCCGCTATGGCAGGAAGTTGAGTTTTCCATAGACCTTATTCCGAGGATCGCCCCCATTTCTCTATTGTCGTATCATTTCGCACCAGTCAAGTTGCTAGAGTTGAAGGTGCAGGTCCAAGAGTTGTTGGCTAAGAGTTTTATCCCTCCTAGCGTGTCGCCTTAGGGAGCTCCAGCGTCATTTGCAAAGAAGAAGGATGGATTCTTGCGCCTTTATATCGATTATTGTAAGTTGAGCCACGTGACCGTTAATAATAAGTACCCTATGCCCAGTATCAACGATTTGTTTGACCAAATTGAAAGGGTTCTTGTTGTTTTTTGAAGATCAACTTGAGATTGGGCTACAATCAGTTAAGGGTTAAGGAGGAGGATATCCCAATGACTGCTTTTCACAGCCAATATGTGCAATTTGAGTTTCTAGTCATGCTATTCAAACTGACTAACGTACTGGCGATGTTCATAGACCTTATAAATCGTATCTTTCACCTGTACCTTGATAGGTTTGTGATAGTGTTCGTGGATGATCTCCTCATTTATTTACCATTGGAAAAGGCACACAAGGAGCATCTTCGGATTGCTCTGCAGTTAATACGGGAGCATTGGTTATATGCAAGTATGATAAGTATGAGTTCTGGTTACCTGAGGTGAAGTTTTTGGGGCATGTGATTTCGGGAGAGGGAGTAGCAGTAGATTCCTCCAAAATAGAAGCGTTGATGAGATGGGAGAGACTGAAGAATGTGTTTGAGATTTAGAGTTTCTTAGTCTTGGCAGGTTACTATCGACGGCTCACGAAGGACTTTTCTAGACTCGTAGCACCAATAACATGCCTTACACGGAAGGGAGTTAAGTTCGTGTGGACCGATGGTTGTGAGTTCGCCTTCCAGACCTTGAAGAAGAGGTTGACCAGTGCACCTATCTTGATCGTGCTAGAGAGGGGACTTGGCTACGCCATGTATTGTGATGCGTCAGATGAGAGGCCAGGTTGCGTGTTGATACAACCAGGCAAAGTGATTGCTTTTGGGTCGAGACAGTTGAAGACTCATGAGAAGAATTATCCTACCCACGACTTGGAGCTCGCGGAGGTGGTCTTTGCTTTAAAAACTTGGAGACATTATCTATATGGAGAGCGCTTCAAGGTGTTCTCCGATCATGAAAGATTAAAGTACTTGTTTTCACAAAAAGACTTGAACTTGCTATTAGAGGCAAAACTGCCAATATCATTATTTTTGTAAACGATTTTTGATAAAAAAATAACTGGAAGAGCAATCGCCGAAACGAGCTCTAGATAAAACTTTTGATGTCGAACGATCAAAATAAAAACCCGTGCCACCACAATTAATTTAGAAGAATAACTTTTTGGTCGATTCTCCAACTACGATTATGATTTCGAGTTAAAGCTCCCATCCGACATTCTACTATATTCTCTTATGTGATTTCCGAATGTAGTGTGGGTTACAATCCTTCGAGAACTCGTGCCGGCAGAACCTGATCAGCTTTAGTCTTAAAGATAAGTTATGAATTTGATTCAACCTACCCGTATATTTATAGGGCTATGTAGGGACCTGTGGAGTAATTATGATGAAGACTTCTAGTATAACCTAGATACGTATCCAGTAATTTTCACAATTAAGTAAACCTCTCAACAGTATCTGTAACTATGAAAACCTTACAGCGATTTTTGTAATTTTTATAAAATTCTAAATTATAGTTCACATCACTAAACAACTGTTGATAATACCGCTAAACATGTTTCAACCACCAGTGAGCAAAAATTACCTAGTTTGTTTTGCTTACTGAGAAAAATCGAACACTGCTTTTTTCAATGCCCAAACTGGTTAAGCGATAGCACTTGCCTCTCAGCTTCTTCACACCAGTTTTTGGTCCTTTACTACTTTTGGACCTATGCCTCTCTACGTCTGAACCTTTTTCTTCTTCTTGCCTTTCGACTTAGATGAAGAACCTTTCTCAGCCACATACAAAGAATCTGGCTTCCTAAGAACACCCTCGGCTGCTTAAAGTTCCTTAAGAAATTCTGCCAATTAAAAGCTGAGCTTATTCATGGTATAGTTCGGGCAGAACTGCTTAAAACTTTAATGCAGTGACTAGAGTATATATCGACTTGGGTTTTCGCGTCAATTTCAACTCCTAGGATCTCCAGTTCATTCAGAAGACTGATTATCTTCAGAATATAATCTCTAACTGGGATGCCTTCAGCCATGTTTGCATTCATTAGAGATTTCATGGCCACTTGCCTAGCAGCACAATTTTGATCTCCAAACATTTCTTTGAGGTTCATAATCATGTCATAGGCACTAGTCATAGAGTGATGCTGATACTCCAAAATATTTGACATTGAAGCCAAAATATAACAGCGAACCATCTGATCAGCTTTCTACCACTTCTAATGAGTCTGGATTTTCTGTTCAGTCACCCCCACATCAGGTACCGGTGGACATATCTCAGTCAATACAAACTTGTAATCCTCAGTGTGGCGTTGGAATTTAGGGGCCAAAAATAAGAAAATTCAAAAGATGTTTTGAAAAATATTTTAACACCTTGAAAATTGAATTTTGAAAACTCTTTTTTATTGAAAATAGAGTCGCCACTTAGTTTTTGAGAAAACCTAAGAAAAATAAGAATTGGCTACTGATCTTTTAAAACGTTAACTAGAGAAAGAGGGTTCGGGGGCTAAGGTACGAATCGGGGAATGTATTAGGCACCCCGTTCGCCCAACCGTAAGGTTGCCCTCTACTAATCATCATTGGTTCTTTAATAGAATTTCTCAAATACATACAAATAAAAAAAATGGAGGTAAAGAGATAACATCCAAAATTAAATATAAAAAATACATAAAGTTTGTACATAGCATTCTAAAATAAATAAGTGTCAAAAGAAAAATTTTAAGTCCTATAACATACAATTTCTATCTAAAGGATGCATGAAACACATACTCACATGCAATAATATTGAAACAACATAACTAGCATGATTTGGTTAAAAGAAAAGTATGCTAAAATTACCAATTGTCTCAACATGAATTACACCAAAAATGAACTACACAATAAAGTAATCAAACCCTAAACTAATATGTACAATATGCATATTAAAAGTT
>JAULJZ010000003.1:6347608-6361839 GCA_032270985.1 Heliamphora pulchella
TTCTCAAGTCATGGCTAATATTTTTCATGGACTGTGTACTTTTCATCTCATGCAGAATACTTTAAAACATTTAGGCTACTTATTCAAGTGTGGATTGAGATTTAGTAGTGAATTTAAGGTTTGTATTTTTTGGTATAAAGATGAAAATGAGTTAATTGTAACTTGGAATTCTTTAATTAGTAACTACAAGTTGGATGAGAATATGTGGATGAAGAAAACTTGAGAACTTAGAGAGAAGTGGACACATGTATACATGAAGTCATCATTCACTGCAGGAATGCGAAACACACAACTCAGTGAAAGCTTAAATTCAACATTAAAGAAATATCTGAAATCCGATCATAACATTGTTCAGTTTTTTACCCATTTTGATCGAGTTGTTTCAGACAAGCGGTACCAAGAAGTGGAAACCGTATACCACTCTAGACAAAAGTTACCGAGAATGAAGATGAAAATGTCTCCTATGTTGGTTCAAGTTGGAAAATTATATACTCCTCCTATATTTGACTTATTTCATGATGAGTTGGATGTGTCTCTTTGTTGTCAAGTGAAGCAATACCATGAGGTTGAAGGAAAATTTAGGTATGTGATTTGTTTGTATGGAGAGAATAGAGAGTATGTTGTGGTAGGTAAAATGGAATTTGACAACTTAGGAGGAGAAAAAACTTGTCAAGAAATTCATTATATTTGTCAGAAATTCGAGAACTATGGAATTTTGTGTTCTCATGCAATTAAAGCGCTTGATAGAGTAAATGTTATAGAAATTTTCGAAAGATATTTATTGGGCCGATGGAGACTAGATGCGAAAGATTGTGCATTTAAGGAAAATACCATTAGCGGTGATGAGAATGATCCTAAGTTGGTGATATCAAGACGTTATAGGAATCTTTGTCCTAGACTGGTAAAACTAGCATCTCGATCATCTGAATGTGAAGTTACATATCAATTGATGGACGACGCTATTATAGATTTGTGTGCCAAAGTGGATAATATGTTGCTTGCACAAAATTGTTTGACTGCTTCTAATAGTAAAAATCACATTGAAGTGGGAATCAAAGAACCAAATGCAATTGATTCAACATTTGCAAGAGCGAAGGGCTTAAAAAAAAAGTCGGTGCACATAATGGCGGTCGTAGATTAAAACCTTAGCATGAAAAAAATAAAAAGAGGGTAAAAATTATTTCGCAACCTACTCGTCAAAGTCGGGTATTATCAATATTTAAATTACCTTCATTTTTTACATTTTTTATATTGTTATATTTAACTACTTTATTGTGCTAATATAATTATTAAAATATAGGATGCTGAGATGTTTTATTTGTCAAACATGATGAATTGTGAATATAGTTCTTCTCAAACATTATTTAACCTAGAATCTCGGGTATGTAATATTTTTATGTTTGTATACTATTTTTATTAGTGCTCTTTATTTTGATACAAAGTTTTATACTCTTTTTTTCTCTCTCCGAAAAATAGCATTTGATCAAGAAAAGTATTCTCTCAAGACAACTAAATCATTCATCCATGATGATTATTTTTATGATTTTTTTAGTAATTCGCAACGGCCTTCACAAATTTGAAATGTAATTGATGGGATAACATTTGATCAAATATGGAGTGTTTATAATTTTTATTTCATGAATTCAATGATTTTTGTATTGTAAAGTTCTTGTTATCATATTGTTAAAAAAATTCATTATGTTAATGTGTTTAAAATGTGTATAGTCTTTGTTCTAAGAAATTTTTTGATTAAAAACGTTAATTATATTTTTTTTAAATGCAATTAACATAGTTTAAAGGTTCAGTTTTTTTTGGTAAAAAAACTAAATTTTTTCAATCCTCTAAACATAAGCTAGATTTCGTGTGTTTTTTCTTTTTGTTTTTAGTTAATTTTTTCTTTTGATTAAGTTTTTTATTTTTCGGTTGTTTCAATCGAAATGATCTGGAGAAGTATAAGATTTAAATTAAAAAATAAAAATTTTTATTTTTTCTCATCGGAAAATAAAAAGGCAAATTTTTCCTTTTTATATATAAAAAAAAGACAAAACGATGTAGTTTTGTTATTAATAAAAAAAACAAAACTTACCGAAACGGCACCGCATTGAAGCGCTGCACACCCTGCTGCGCCCCATGGCATAGCAGGACAGTTCCCTTTAAAGGAACACCAAATAGATGCTCTCTATTAAATAATATAGATAAACTTAAGACAAATGGACTTTAAACTTAATAAATTTATATGATCTCATCTTTACCCACTACTTAGTCTCTTTCTTTGGGTCTGATTAATTTTTTGATTGTATGTTGTTATTGATAACTTGATGTTGAACTACTACTGAAATTTATTGTCGATGGCTTAAACTAATTTGTTAAAATTTTGTATAGAAAATTTGTTGTTGATGATATTTTGTTTTTATTGTGAATATAACCGCTTTAATACTTTTTTTATTACTAATATTATTTTAGTTGAATACTTTTATGAATATGTTATTAGTTATTCTTAGCTGAAGTAAAATATATTTTTCTTTTCAAAATTTTTTAAAGATCGATAGAATAAATTATGCTTAGTGAAATTTAAAATACATTATACAAAAATATAATTAATTAAATTGCTAAATTTATTGAGTTATTTAATTATTCAACTCGTTAAACCATTAAAACTGCTAGATTAAAACCGTATTAAAAATCAACCAACCTTGTTAACTTAGAAAATGAATAGATCGGGCATGTGCAAATTGAGAAAATTTCTACCCATAAGGCCAGATTGTCAAATAGCTTAAAAGTTCTTTATTTATTTATTTTTTTATATTTTTAGTTAAAAAAATTAAATCGAGTTTAAAGTAAATTATTTGATAACTTAGCTTTTCAACTAATTTTTTAAAAAATGGTTATTTGAGTAAAAAGCTAGGTTTTTTATTTTTTATTCAAAATTGATAATTTTACTCTTTTATATATTTGATATTGACAATTATATATAATTGATAGTGGTAGTAAATAAATTATGAATAAAAAATTTATTATATTTTAAAAATTGTAAGAGTTTGAATAAAATATTTTAAAATTTATGTTTAGATTTAATTTGTCAGCTTTTTCTTTTTGAATTTTTTGCTAAATGAGAAATTTTAAATTTTAAAATTTAAAATATTTTTAATCAAAAAAGTAAAAAATTAAAGTCGCATGAGTATGTGTAAACAAATATTTTCCAACCCAGCGCACTTCACCCCTGACACCCGGCCCGTCTGTATAATTGCTTATTTTAAATTTGTTTTATTATTTTTAAATTTTTTTTATTTAATTAAATTATAGGCCCTAATTAGTAAGTTTGACTTTTTAGCTTTTAGTTAAAAATGACAGAAATTTGATAAAAAAAATTATAAAGTTAAAAGGTTAAAAAATCAAATCAAAATATAAATTTTTATAATATTTTATTTAAATTTTTATCATTTTTAAAATATAATATTATATTTTATTCATAACTTATTTACTACTACTGTATATAATTATTAATATCAATTATATATATAAAAAGATAAAATATTTTATTTTGAATAAAAAGTAAAAAAATAGTTTTTTTATCCTAACAACTAACTATAAAAGAATTAGCTTAAAAATTAAGTTATTAAAAAAATTATTATGAATTTAATTTAACTTTTTAAATAAAAATATAAAAAAAAATTAAGCTAATTGACAATTGGACCTTAGATTTGTTTTGATTTTTTAAATAAATAAAATTTCTAAAATTTAAACCCAAACAGGATCCATTGTCTAATATGCCGTACGGAACACATACGATCCCAGCTCGACTGCCCTTGGCGCTACTCGCGATGCACTCTGGCCCAGTACTTGTCCTTTCCTAGCCGTTAGATTTACAATATAATTATATATACATTCACACACACACACACACACACACACACACACACTCTCTCTCTCTCTCTCTCTCTCTCTGCAACAACTACTCTTTCAAAGTTCTATACTTCCATAACCAGCTTCAACGTCACCCATCAATGGCGGACTACCCCGAAACGACCCTCACCCACCACAATCTCATACCCAAAGAAACGGCGCTCCAGGCCCTAAACACCATTGTCCAGCTCCACTTCGAGAAGACCCTCGAGAAAAAGCGCGCCGTGGACCTCCAGAAGAAGGAGCTATGGAAGCTCTTCCAGATGTTCTTCCTCTTCCTCGCCCTCGTCTTCCTCGCCCAGGCTCAGTCGCCGCGCCTCCAGTGCCGCCACTGCTGGGTCCCCATCGGACTCCTCTCCCTGGCCCACCTCATCTTCTACGTCTCGGTGGCTCAGACTCTTCGCTGCATCAATGGGTTCAAGTACCAGAGGAGGTGCCACAAGCTCACTCTTGGGTTGGCGACGGAGAGGCTCCGGCAGGTCAAGATGAGGCTCGGAGGCGGCGGCGGGGGCGGTGGTGGTGGAGATGAGAGTGGTGGTGGCGGTGGGGGGGTGGGGGAGGAGTTTGAGATACATTACCAAGAGCCGCCGGAGAGTTATTTTGGTAAGTTTAAGAGGAAGTGGGCGTTGCATTTTGGGTTCTTGATTTTGGTTTATGGGTTTATGGTTACTTCATCTGTTGTTCTTCTTTGTTGCTAGTAATGGAAGGGTTGCTCCCTTGTGTTGTTTGACTAGATTTAGACGTTGTTTGACTTAAATTTTTATTATTTAGCTTAATATTATAATTTTTCTTTTGTTTTTTTCATTTTCTCTATGTTTTTTTTTTGTTTTATTCATTGGAGTAAGGGAAAAAATAATTCTTTTATGGAATGATAAAAAAGTTATTGGCAAAAATTAGGGAAAAAAATTAACTTAGCGCCGGATGTTTAGAAATTTTTATTTTTAAGGCACCGTGTCTGTTAGCTTTTTTATATGATTTTTTTTATGTCTTTTTAGTGAATTTTTTTTATATAATAGTTCAAATGATAATATTTTTTAAATCTCTCTTGTAATAAGATATCAGAAAAGTTAAAAAAAAAATTGATCAAAAAATAAAAAAATTTCAGCTAAGACGAAAAAATTCACTTTTAAGGTTTTTATATGACTTTTTTTTGTCTTTAAGCTTTTTTTTTCAAAAAAACGGCTATATTTTTAAATCAAGAAAACTAAAAAAATTAGCCCCAAAAATTTAAAAAAATTCATAAAAAAAAAAATCATTAAAAAAATCACAGAAAAAAACCAAACCAAACAGTTTAAAAAGTATAGAAGGTTGAGAGAAGAAAAAAAAGTTAGAATTTTTTTTTAAAAAAAAATGTTTAATATGCTTCTTACTATTTAGTTTCAAGTTATAGTATTTTGTTTCTTCAAAAAAGTAATAGTATTTTGTATTTGGGAGTAAAATTAACGTTTTAATTAAAATATTTAGCCATAAAATAATAATAAGAAGTTTGCAAAAATAGACCTCTGTATGGTCGCTTACAGCGTGTTAGTTGATAATGATTTATCAAATTTTGATTTTATATACCCTGTTTAATAAAAACTAATAAATTCCAAACTATTCAAGAGTTTAAATCCTATTGCAATTTTAATATTATTATTTTTTTAATACCTAATGAGATGTGGTTTAGGGTATGATTGATAATAGTATAAAAGTTAATTTTTTCTTTTATATTTTATATTAAAAAAATATTTATAATTAAATTAACAATAAGCTTCTTTTGGGAATTACTGTGAGCTAAATCAATGCAGAGGTGATATAGGCAATTCTTTTTTATTTAAGATTTTAAAATTTAATTGAAATTATTTATTATATTTAATCTATTAAGTAGGTAATTTTCATAAAAAAAATATCAGGTTAATTAGATATCACTATTTATATGAGGTAATTTTTTTTATTTAAGATTTTAAAATTTAATTAAAATTATTCATTATATTTAATCTATTAAGTAGGTAATTTTCATAAAAAATATCAGGTTAATTAGATATCACTATCTATCTGAGGCAATTCCTTTTTATTTAAGATTTTAAAATTTAATTAAAATTATTTATTATATTTAATTTATTAAGTAGATAATTTTCATAAAAAATCAATTTAATTAGATATCACATCTTATTAGAATATGCTTGTTTTTTGCAAAAATTAATTAATTTATAATAATTTAATAAATAAATTGTCAAACAAATATTACCGTATTATATGACTAATAATTTTTTATTCATCTAATTTTTTATAAAAATTAATTACTTAATTAATTCAACATAATAAATAATTTTAATTAAATTTTAAAATCTCAAATAAAAAATAATTACTGTGTCACACATAATGTACCAATAAAAATAATTATTTATCTAATTTATTTAAGATCTCAAATAAAAAATAATTACTCAGGGTTCGACTTTTATTTTTTAGAACTTCTATAAAGTGTGATGATGTCTACGTGCACCGATTAAAATGACAGATAGATAGATAGATAGAGAGAGAGAGAGGAAAACTGCTTCAATTTTATTTTTGTAAAAAAGTATAATAAAAATGATATTTGTAAAATATATTTATAAATATATTTATAGTTTTAAATTAGTTATTCAAATTAAATTATTTGTAATACTGAGAATATTTGGCTCAACTATTTGGACTAATTTTTAATTTTTTATTACTAATTTTAATAATAACATATAAATTTATCTAAATATCTACAATATATGTTATAACTTATAATTAATTTTTTTTCAGTTATAAACTAATATATTTATCAAACAATCATAACTTTCTTATAACTTATAATTTATAATCTATTAGGGCTGACAATTAGTTTAAAAGTTAATTTTTTTATTTTTTTTTATTGTATTTATAGTCAAAAAGTTAAATTGGGTTCAAAATAAGTTGTTTGGTAACTTGGCTTTTAAGTTGGCTTTTTTAAAATTGATTATTTAGATAAAAATTAGCTTTATTTGCTTTTTGTTCAAAATAAACAATTTTACTCTTCTATATATTTGATATTAACAGTTACATTTAGTTGGTAGTAATAAATAAGTTATGAATAATAAATATTATTGTATTTTAAAAGTAAACGGAACTTGATCAAATGCGTCAAAACGGACAAATTTGTTTTTAAATTTTTTGTAAATTGTAAATAAAAACATATTTGATAATTATTTTTATTTTAAAAAACTGTAAATAGTTTTTAGAAATTATTAAATTCTTGTAAACAGAAAAATGTGTTTTCACTTATTTTGTAAATAAATTTTCATTTTATCTTTTTTTTCAGCACTTTCGGCATTCACTTTCGATCATTACCTCTAATCACTCCTTTCTGACCACTCTCTCTGGTCACCTCCTCTGGGCATTAACTACGATCAGCAATTTCAGTTACCGTATTCGACTATTACATTCGGCCATTACTTTTGGCCACCACTTCTAATCACCACATATAGCTACCATCTTTGATCACCATCGCTATTTTTTGTTATTATTACCAGCTAATACATTTAGTAACCATCTTCGACAACTACTTTTCAAGCATCTATCTATGTGCCAAATATGTTTCTGCATTTTTTTATTCATAAAAATAGCAAAAAATATATATTTTATTTATTATTTAGTTTATTTTCGTCTTTAATAAATTTGTTTCATAGTGTAGTCAAATTATCCAACTATAATATGCTTCTTCTTTTTTTTTTTATGACAAAAGAATAACTTCAAGAAAGAGAGGGCTTTTTGAACTCACATTTAAAGCGTAGACCTCTGAATACCTGTAATTACCTACAAATCATATGTAATGATTAAGTTATGAAACTTTCAGCGAGAGTCGAGTACAAAATCTCTGAGGTTTCAGTGATAATCTTAAATCGTTGAGCTATATTAATAGGTTATTTTTCAAATTTTCTCATCAAAATAAGATAAAAAAATAATTTTTTTATTAAATTGCAAAAAATCAGAGAAAAAATAAAAATTAGTAGAATAAGCCAAATTTTATGTTTTTTTGTTTTTAGTAAATGTTTTTATTTCATGATTAGATTTTTTTTTGATTTATTCCATTGATGATTCTAAGGTTTCTTTCATTGGGACAGACGATTAAGTAAGTATTTTTAGTTAAAATAAATATTTAAAATTTATTGTGGATTAAAAATGAGTCATATTTTAAATATATTTAAATTATTTATTTTCAATTATATGTAAAATCATGAGTAAATTTGATCGGTGCATAAGACTCATTTGACATTTTGATTTTATAATAAACTTTTTGTATAAAATTATTTTAATCTAAGTAAAAATTTTGTTCCGTAAGTTGTACAGTTGACAAATGAGGTTATAGTATTATTTAATTGAATTATGGTAACCTATTGTTTTATATATGAACAGTGACTAAAAAATTAATAAAAATAAATATTTTATAATATTGATATATTTTAAAAAATGAGACCTATTGTTTTCATAATTATTAATATATTTTATGCGTATATTTATATATTATATACTTATTGTTCACAGTTTATTAGACAATAATTAATATTTTTTTATTTAATTTTATTAGTTAAAATTTTGAATATGAAAGGAAAAATTGGACCGTTAGATTTTGGAAATAAAGATGATGGGACTGGAGACTGTGAAACGTACATTTTTATGTTTGGCAGCACTCCACTTGATTGTGACACTACCTAAAGAGTAATTATTTCTTACCTGATTTTTTATTTTTCATGGGATACGTGAAAAGTAAAAGGTGACTTAATAGCTCCTTGTTTGGCATTTTTAAAAGTTAGTTTTTTTTTAAAAAAAATCAAATTTCTGTTATATAGTGTTTGTAATTTTTAAAAAATCATTAATTTTTAAATTATTTTTTAAAAGTATATACACATTTGTAACATTTTAATTTTTTTAGTAAAATAATTATAGTACCATTGATTTTTAAAAAAATCTCTTCACAAAAATAAAAAATCATGTTAATATTTTAAAAATTATAACTTAAAAGTAAAAATAACTATATATTAAATATTTTAATAAAAAAATATAAAAAAAAACTACTGCATCAATTTGTAAAAAGTATATATACATTTGCAAGTGTTGAAAGAGATGGTCTGCAAGGATGGCAGAGTATCAACGACTCTTTCAACTAGGGGCGAAAATTTAGTCTGGCCCTAATCTGACAAGGTTGTGCCAAAACTTAGGGTCAGACCAGGCTTTTTGGACAAGAAGGTCGACTCAGACCCAAAAGGTATAGGACTCGAACTAGAACCTTAAACTCAGGACTTGAGAGGGCTAGGGGCAGGTCAGGGCGGGCAGTTCTATTGTTTTTCTTTTTCTTTTTACTTTTTTTATTTTACTTATTGTATAAATTTATAATTTTATTAGTTTTATAATTATTTAATTTATAAATTTATAATATAATTTTAGTTTACTTCTTTATTAGTAGGAATTAATATATTAATATTAGTTTATAAGTTATAAATTTATAGTTTATTATTAATTATTAGTTTATTATTACTTATTATTATGAGTTTATATTTTATTTGCTTATAAATTTATATTTTATTAGTTTATAAGTTAATTTATTAGTTTATTATATAAGTTTATATTTTATTTGTTTATTAATTTTTAAATTTATAGTTTATAAGTTTATTATTATTTTACAATTATATAAGTTATAAATTTATATTATTAATTTATTATAACTTTTTTAGTTTACTATAAGTTTATTATTAATTTATAAGTTTATGATTTATATTATTATAAGTTATTATTAAATGTAATAAGTAAGTTTGAACAATTGAAATAATAAAAAATAATATAAATTTTATTAATTAAAAATTAAATTTGAACAATTACATAAAAATTATATTTTACACTTTATAAGTATATTTTACACTTAAAAAAAATAAAAAAATTACATCACTATAGGTCAAGTACATCCGAACTAAGTTGGTATATTCAAACCTAACAATTATTTATATTATTTTCTACTTAAAATAAATTTACATTTAAAATTACAAATTGTACGGGAATGACCCGTAAATTATATTTGTTTAATGGGTTGAACCCAATCCGACCGAATCCGTCAATATTTTGGTACCTACAAAAATGAACGAACGTGAGCTGGCTGGCGGCGAATCGCCGAAAACCACTCTGATGATGAAATTAGAAAGAGCTCTTGAAAAAGAAAAACTTGTGTTTAAGTAAAAACACCAACTATTTGTTACCTTTGTTTGTGTATGAGGCCTTCCTTTTTATAGTGGGTAAGTGCCCTCTTTCCTCTAACTTCATGATTACCTACTCCTCTAGCTCCACGATTACATGTAGCCTTGCAAAAGGGCTCTGCCCCAGACACCGCTGCGTTAGTGGTGGTGTTAGGCTTGCAAATCGATCCCAGTCACGTCGCCATTAAGATAACTATCTCGGCCCGTCCTCTGAGCCGAGACACGCGTATTAAATGCTCCAAAGAGATACAGCGCACTAGATGGGTAAGAATCATCTAGTCGAATCGCATTAAATGCTATTCTATCACAGGTCAAATCACATTAAATACGGTACCTTCTCGGTCAGATCGCATTAATGTGCTGTCAGAACTTGGCCGGATCCTTTTGGCCAAACTGACGGTTTCCAACCATGCTTCTTTTGGGACCACGAGTTGTCCATGCTGGATCTCATCCGTAGCTATGCCTCCTATCAAACCCCACCCTCTCGGGTCGAGGCGAGCGCGTCGAGTACGGAGCTGAAGGCCCATTGGCCCTTATTTCGGCCAATGCCTCTTCATTTGCCCCTCCGTTCTTCTCTTGTTCGGCTTGAGGGGAACGGAATCGTCCCTTCGTCCATATCTCGGCGGTCTTTATTGCGCTACCGCCAGCTTACTGATGTTATTAATACTATTTATTCCCCACCACATGTTAGAATGTGATAGGCCTACACCAACGTTTCGTGCCTTCCCGATGAAGGAGGCGACGTTCTACATGCCTGAGGTGACGATTGACCCTTGGGTTTCGTGGGAGAGATACTCGTTTCTATAAATGGGGCTCCTTGCCCCATTCATCTTCTCTCTTTGAAACCCGATTCCTCAAAGCTCCTTATTCCTTTTTCGATAGTCTCGAAAAAGCCTGCCCCACTCTCTGCCACCTATCACCGCCGCTGTTGCCGCTGGAAACTTCGCACAACCGTATCGCCATCATTCAGTCATTCGCCGCAGTTGCCGTCACTCTCCGACTAGTAAGTTCTAGAATAAACCCATTCCAACTCCATATACTTTTTATTTCTTTCCATTTTTTTGTTCGTCGTTTGTTTTCGTTTCCATATGGGTTTATATCATTCGATCCAATGGTCTTTTCCTCCTCTCGCTCCTCCCCCCTCTTTTCTGTTGCTTTTGTTGCGCCTTGTTATGGCCCGTAAAGGAAAGTTTGTAAAAGAAGTAAACACCCCCACCGCCTTAGCAGCTTTTAGGACTCGATACCACGTTCTCCTATCGGTCACATTTCGTTACTGTGACCCAGACATCCTCGGGTTTCCCTTCATCCCTAGGGAAAACGAGGTGGGATTTCCCATAGCCTCCATTGTGGAGGCCGGGGTCCGCTTCCCCGTAAACCCCCTTCTAAGGGAAATGCTAGCCACATGCTGCCTTACTCCACGTCAGGTCTCGATCAACTTTATCAGAATAGTAATGGGAGTAGCTGAGATCAATCGTCGATATGATCTAAATCTCGGCATTTTCAAAATCTTTCACAGTTATACTATCGTTGGCAACGATGGTACCTACTACCTCCGTTAAAGGAGCATTGCCCAACAGATGGTGCTTGATCTCCCTGAATTGAACAAGCACGGCGATGACTACATCTTGGTAGGAGGAGACTTCGAGTTCCTGCCTAACCACGCTGGACTTGCTGGCTGTTCGATTCCAAAGGTCCTTGGGAGTCCAAGTCGGTTAAGCCATTTTGCCTCTTTAGGTATTTTGCTTTCTTCTTGCCTTGTACATTTCTGGTTGTTGCTTATGTATTTTTTAAATTCTCCTTGCAGCTACCTCCTTCGCTAGACAGCAAAAGAGGCGAGCCAATTTTTCCCAGGTACAACGCTGACTTCACATAAGGGAGACTCGTTTGGTTCCTGACTTGCTCGACTACGTGTCGAGCTATAGGAGAACCATTCGTCACTGGGGTGTTCGACTTCTAGTTCCTCTCCCCCTAACTTCGCCACTAGCATCACCCCCTCCTCAGCAAGAAGAAAGAGAAGAAGAAGAACAGATGCCATGCTAGAGAACTTTTGATTTGAGATATGTTGTGCTTAACTGCAACGTGGCAAGCACCTCAGCCACTCCCACTGTTCGGATCCCATCTCCGCCATGACCTCCACCCCTGGGTTCACCACCTCATGTTCCTCCTCCTCTTCCCACCCCTGTGGCGAGTCCCGTCCTCGATTAAACGGCGGGCGAAGGCTCTGTTCGGCCTCATTCCTCTTCAACGCCGTCGCCTGCTGCGCAGAGATGGCTCCCATTCCAGCCCCTTGGCTTCCCAAGTTTAATCTCCATGGTCGGCAGCTCAACACTAGAGATTCCTCGAAGACGGGCAGCATTGCGGAGTGTCTTGCGAGAGGGATGGGCTTGCCCCTTGACATAGCCGATCACTTCGGCCTGAACCTGCCCGCCCATTTCAACTGGGTATACCAGCTTGGTGTTGGGGTAAGTTGAGTCATTTACTTTATCTTTTTTCCTTTTCGTTCTTCATTTGATCCCCTTTCTCTCCTTTTGCAGCAACATCAAGCCGTGACTGTGCTGCACGAACGTTTTGCCGAGGTATCGAGAGAGACAAAGAAGCTCGGTAAAGCCCTCACCCAATCCACCAAGCATGCCAAGAGCTTGGAGGTGGTGGACCTTGCCCGAAATGCTTTGGCCCTTAAAGGTTTAGAGACTCGGCTGAAGTTGGCCGAAGAGGGGGAGAGGAAGGCAAAAGAAGAACCAAGGAGAACCAGCGAGGAAGTGGCTGCCAATACCAAGCTTAGAGGCATGATAGTTGCTGCTTAGGCGAAGACGAAGACACAGAAGAAGATATCAGCCAACCTCGAAGTATCTAGGGCCGAGTGTGACGACTAGCTCTGGCAACAGGGCTGGGATGAGTGCAGAGCCCATCTAGCAAAAGAGGTTCTCAGCCTAAAGACCGAGATCTTCACCCTTGGGTATAAGCAGGGCTTGGAGCGAGCCGGTGTCCCCCTGAGTTCTCCCCTCTAGAGTGAGCCTCCCACGGGAGATGATGTCGCAGCAGTCGTTGAGGAGCAGATTGCAGGGGTGGACCCAACTGACCTCGGGCTCTCTCCAAAACTACCTCTCCCTCGTCGTGGGGATATTTAATACACCGCCTCTTGGAGGCAAAACTACCAAGATCATTGTTTTTAAAAAACGATTATCGGTAAAAAATTAACTGGACGGGCAAACGCCGAAACGGGCTCCAGATAAAACTTTTGACAAAGAACGATCAAAATAAAACCAGTGCAACCAAAGTTAATTTAGAAAAATACCTCGTGTCGATCTAATCTTCAACTATGACTTGATTCCGAGTTGAAGCTCCTGTCAGATCTTCTACCGTATTTCCTTATACGATCCTCGAGCGTAGTGTGGGCTACGATCCTTCGAGAACTTGTACCGGTAGAACCCTAATATTTTTTTTAAGTCTTGAAAGACAAAAATAATATATCAAGAATGATATAAAAATCAATCAAAACTGGTTCAGCCTACTTGCATATATATAGGGCTACAGCAGGGATTTAGGGAGTAATTATGAGTAAGACTTTCAGTGGAACACAGATACCTACGGGCGATTTCTGCAATTATGGAAAGACGCAGCGGTTTCTGTAATTTTTATAAAATACTAAATTACAGTTCACACCACTAAAGAACTAGAATTTCACTCTGACCCATAATCTCAAAACCTTATTGTATTGAGCTCCTGTTATTAAATACTTACCATTTCTTCTCACGTTAAGATTCTCGATACCCGCCAATTAAATTTAATTATTAAAAATTTAATTTAATCGGTATCTTCATATTCCTTAAGTTTTTTTGCTTAACTTATTTGACCGCTAGATAATTAAATCCATCTTTAGGGTTTGGCCGAGTCAAAACTTATAAGCATCCTTAAGGGGGTATCGTTAATCCCGATCTTTCGGGACGTGAATTCTGTAAATAATTAATATTTGCCATATAAATAATATTGCTATCCAACTCACCGGGAATATAAACCCATATACGATCACACCCTCTAATGAATCAAAACAACGAATATTAAATATATGCAAATCAATAATTATTTCAGAATTAAGAGGAT
>JAULJZ010000003.1:6361939-6378560 GCA_032270985.1 Heliamphora pulchella
TTTTCAATAGAAGGGGAATGAATTTTACCAATACAGTCAATTCCTATGATTTTTCCTTTGCTATTGTCTCCAAAAGTTACAAATCCGTCATCTTTTGGTTTGAGAGATACAAACATCGATTGGTCGCCTGTCGTGTGTCTTGAGCAGGCACTATCGAGATACCACATCCCCTCATTGAATGAGGATTTGAGACATACCTGCAACGAGAATCAAGTTTTGATTTTTGGTACCTAAATTTTCTTGAGTTCTTTTGTGTTAGTTCCTTGAGGGTGTATTCATTTAGGAACCCAAGCCTTCTTGACAGAGTTATCTGAAATTTTTCTGTATGGACAGTGTGTGACAACATGTCCATACTCATAACAGTGAAAGTAAATGCATTTGTATGATTAGATGATACCTTGACAAAAATATTGCCTAAGAATTTTTGTTTCTTCTTGGGTTTATACCTGATTTTAGCTTTATCAAAAACATATTTTTGCATCCCAAGAATTTTATCTAAATTGTTCTTTCTTCGAGTGAACTTATAAACAGTCTTTGTGAAGTCCTCAACTTTTTCACTCAAAATTTTGTTTTCATCCTTCAAAACATAAACTTGTTTTGATAAAACAGATTTTTCATTTATCAAAGTTTCAATTTCAGTTGAGAAGAAAAAAACTAATTTTTTCAAAATACGATTATTTGCACCCATTTTTCTTAACTCATCATACAAATCTTCAAATGCACATTGCAGTTCATCTAAGGAGAAGAGGTTAGGAGTTACCTCATCATCTTCTCTGGCCATGAGGCATAAGTTTGCTACTTCATTTTCTTTCTCTTCATCTTCAGAGCTGCTATCATCACTTTCACCCCAAGCAGCTATCATGGCATTTTTGAAGTCCTTTTTAAATTGCTTTTTGACCTGATGACATTCAGCCTTTACATGTCTAGGCTTTTTACACGCATAGCAAATAATTTCCTCATTCTTAAATTCGTTTTTGAACTTACTAGAGTCGCCTTTGAATTTGGTAGGCTCGCCTCGGTGTCCTTCCTCCTTGAAGAACTTTCTTCTCCTTATTTCTTATTTTAAGTAACTTTTTGAATTTCTTTGTGATGAGAGACATATCTTCATTTTCATCACTTGAGGAGTCTTCCTCAGATTCTTCTTCATGAGTTGAGGACTTGAATGCGATACCTTTCTTCTTTTTGTTGTCTTCCTCTTCGTCCATCTTGATGTTCATTTTATGGGTCATGAAAGAACTAAGGAGCTCTTCTAAACTGAGTCTATTCAGGTCTTTGGCTTCTTGAATGATCGTGACATTAGCTTTTCAACTTTTTGGCATACACCTCAGAATTTTTCTTACCATTTCTGCATTAGTATAAATCTTGCCAAGAGATTTCAGTCCGTTAATAATATCAGTGAAGCGAGCAAACATATCAGAAATTGTTTCATCATATTTCATTTTAAATAGTTCATAGTTATGCGCAAATAGACTGATTTTTGACTCTTTCACTTGATTTATACCCTCATGGGTAGCTTCGAGTCTATCCCATATTTATTTTGCAGTGTCACATGTAGAGATCCTATTGAACTCATTTGAGTTAAGTGAGCGATATAGGAGATTCATAACTTTAGCATTTTTTTGTATCCCCCTTATATCAGTTTTAGTCAATTCAGCCTCTAATTTAAGGACAGCAGCCCCTTCAATAGTTTTGGTGGGTCTTTTGGGTCCATTTATGATAATCCGCCAAAGGTTGTAGTCTACGACTTGAATGTAGATTCTCATTCTAACCTTCCAATAATTGTAATTTATTCCATTGAATAAGGGAGGTCTATTGGTCGACTGACCTTTGGATTGGATAAGTCCAATGTTAGTGGTTGCATATAAACTCTTAGACTGTTAAGTAAAAAATAAGAGCTCAAGCTCTAATACCAATTGCTAATTCTAGGCAATCCAAGAGGGGGTGAATTGGGTTTTAAAAAAATAAATAATAATTTTAAAATTTTTTAAAAAATCTTTTAATATTGCAATCAAATATAGCAATATAATCAAAAATAAAAGCAATGCAAATATTAAAGAGGTTAGGGATAGAGGGATTGAACGGACAACAAAGATTTATAGTGGTTCGGCTTCTTCCATGCCTATGTCCACTCTTCAAGTTCTCTCTTGAGTATTTTCACTATCTAGAATGATTCACGAGTGCATTCCAAGCTTTTACAACTTCAATACTTCACTTGAGCAAACCGAATATTTACGGGCACATTCATAAGCTTAAAACAGCTTCAAGAAGATCCTATGAAAATAAGTTCCTATTTTCTTCTAATCTCTCTTGAACTCTTCTTTGATGAGATTTACTCACTCACTCAAAGGATAAAGGGTAACTCACCCTTGAATACAATAAATGAAATGTATAAATGAGAAATACTTACACTCTCTTTACAGAAATAATTTACAATAAATGAGAAAGTAAAAAGAGATGAGGAACAAGAGCTGGAGATTCAGCAATAAATGAGGGCTTGAGAATTCTGAGTTTGATTCAAGTAATAGAACAGTAAATGTAGGTCTCCAGTTGGAGTAAATGCTAAGAAATTACTCCTTATATAAGCTCTTGTGCATTCATGACCGTTGGAGGTAGGTGGGAGCAATAAATGCCAAAAATCTAACCGTTGAGATCTGCCGTGAGTTTGAATTTTCATCGCAGGTGTCGACACAAATGCCTTTGATGTCGACACAAAATGTCTAGGGTAGGATCTTTAAGCTGTTGGGTCAACACAAATTTTTTAAGGGATCGACACAATTTCTACACTCTACCTTACCAATATTATGGTGTCGACACATTTGAATCTGGTGTCGACTAGTTTGAAACTTCAGCATCAGGAGGAGACACTTTGTGTCGACTCATGTCTTCTTTGGTGTCGACATTAATTTCTGCAAAAAGCCTCGGTATATTTGTGTCGACACTTGAAGTCTCTGGTGTCGACACCACAAATTCTACAGGCGGCCTCAGGACTTTTGTGTCGACTCATCTTTAACTGGTGTCGACACCTCAAATGCTGCAGGTGGGCTCGATTTTTTTGTGTCGACACGATTTTCATTTGTGTCGACCTAAAATTTTGGATACCAAAAGTGTGAAATACTTTTGTGTCGTGTCGACTCATTTTGAGTCCTGAGAGCTACGGCTCTTTTGTGTTAACACAAAACTTATTTGTGTCAACACTAACTATGATACCTGAAAGATAACTTCATAAAACAGTTAGCGTGTCAAACCAATTGTTCACAGGGGTTGACACTGTGATATCCTGGTATCCCACATCGGAAAAGGAGATGGAGTTCCTAGGCTATAAAGAAAAAACCTTGGACCCTTACATTCAACGAGACCTTTTCACAAGTGGTAGAAACTCTAGAAGAATTTCGTAGTTAAGTGTGCTTGACCAGGAGCAATGTAAGGATGGGTGACCCCCTAGGAAGAACAAAATCGTGAGGGCTTTTGCCCAAAGCAAACAATATCATTGCCATGTGAAGAGTCGTGGATTGTGATATCCTGTATCCCACATCGAAAAGGGAGAGGGAGTTCCTAGACAATAAAGGAAAAATCTTGGACCCTTACATTCAACGAGGTCTTTTCCCAAGTGGTAGAGACCCTAACAGAACTCTGCAGTTAAGCATGCTTAGGTGAGAGCAATGCAAGGATGTGTGACCCCCTGAGCAGAACAAAACTATGAGGGTTTTGCCCAAAGCGGACAATATCATTGCCATGTGAAGGGTCAGGGTGTTACAGATAGTATCAGAGTTGACTCTCCTCACCTTCGAGTGTGGGCCCCTGCCGTCTTGCGTGACACGTGGACGAGCTATTGAGTGGGCGGGTCGATAAGGACTAGCAGGTTACAGGAGCTGGCAGGCTACTGCACGGGGACGTGCAGTCCTAAGGAAGGTGGATTGTGATATCCTGGTATCCCACATCGAAAAGAGAGAGAGAGTTCCTAGGCTATAAAGGAAAAACCTTGGACCCTTACATTCAACGAGACCTTTTTTCAAGTGGTAGAAACCCTAGCTGAACTCCGCAATTAATCGTGCTTGGACGGGAGCAATCTAAGGATGGGTGACTCCGTGGAAAGAACAAAGCAGTGATGGCTTTTTCCCAAAGTGGATAATATCGTTGCCATGGGTCGAGGTGTTACAGACACACTTCATGAGTTTCAAGTATACTTACCATAAAAGTATTTAACTTATTTTTCAATTGGGTTCAACACAAAATATTTTCATTTAAGAATATGTTAGTGTTTTAATCATTTTGAGAGTTAAGTCATTTCTTTTGGCTTAGGGTGTCAATCCAAATGATCAAAATGTGTTAACACTTTCATTTTAGAAATATAAATTTATCCATTTATTTTTAAAAAATGAATTATAAAAATCGTCAAAATCAAAATAAAAAAACCCTTGGACTAACAATTAAAATGATTAAGATTTAAGAAATAAAATAAATAAAAATAAATTCTTACATTATGTAGAATTTGAAGATTAAATTAAAAAGTATCCATAATCTCCTCATAAACCAATCTATCAACCAATTAAGCTTTCACAAGAAAAATAATAATTTTTTTAATTAAAAAAATTTAATTTAAACCCCGCACAACCACAAAAAAAAAATGAAAGACAATCATTGAAGAGACATGGAAGGTTACGTGATTCAAATAACTTCGTATTTCTCTATATGTATAATACAATAAATTTCTATACAATTATAACCTTTACACTTCAAAAATAAAAATTCCAGACTATGTAGAATAAATTATTAACTTCCCATAACCTCTTCAACAGTTTTTTTTTTATAAATAAAATAGTTTCTTTTTACAAATAAAAAATTATTCAAACTAAGTTTCTATCAAAGGTAACCAAAACAATAATTTTAATTTTCAGATCAAAAGAAAACATTCTCTCCAAAAAAAATAGTAATAATTTTTTGTAAAAAAATGATATATTTTAAAGTGGTATTTATTGTCGTTGAATGTAAGTTTAGATAATCTAAACTATTGGATCAAAATATGACGTGTCATATAAGACTACTATATTTTGTAATATAAAATTAGATAAAAAAAATAACATGTTATATAAGACTGCTCTATTTTGTAATATAACTAGAGAATGATGCGTGCCTAAGAAGACTTTTCTTTTGTATCATCTAAAAATAGATTAGATTATTTATTTTTAAAGGTTAAATTTTACAAAAATCACATGTCTAGAAGCAAAGCAAATCATGTAAAATAACTCACTAAACTACCGAGAAAACAAAACCCTCCACGTGCACTATGGAAGAGAAAGAAATAACCAATTGAAATGGTACAATTAACTTAGTCAAACACTACTTAATAAAAAACTATTTTCCCGAGCAGTCAATTGATTACCAACACTAACAATTAACATGTATTTTCAATTAAAAAACTACTTAATTTGGACAACATGAACAAATAATTAATTAAAAGAGAATAATTAAGAGCAAGATGACCCTTTATAATAAAGGGAATGAGTTTTTTTTCCAAAAATAAAACAAAGTTGTCTCTCTTTTCTTAGAAAAATACTTGGTATATCAATGGCTCTCATGGAACGCACTAGCTAAAAGACTTAAAATAAAAATTCAAAAAATTAAATGCGTCCAAGGTGCATGTGCTTGAAATTGCACCCAGTCATTACTAAACAAAATACATGAAGAACCTATCAAAAGCCACCAAGAAATTATAATCAATAAGAGTAATAAATAATATTTGGTAGCCTGACGAATAGAATTACCAAAAAAAAAACTTTGTCACAACAAGAAAAAATAAACTAAGAAGAAAAAAAAAATTAAATCGTTGTTATACTAAATTCCATTAACTACTCAAATACAACTAAACACAAATTGAGGAAAAAAAAAACAAATAAAAACATAATGATCAAATACCATGAATGCAAAAGTAAGCTTACTTGAATGAAAAAATAAAAATAAAAAAAGATAGAGAGATACCAAATGTCAAAGGAAAGCATATCAAATTGGTACAAATAAATGATTTAGAAATTGAGAGAATTATAGAAATGTTGTTTTGGTTTCCTTTCACATAAAACTGGTTTGAGCCGTTTTTTTTTTTTTATAATAAAAAATCTGTTTTAGAAATTGACAGACTTTTAAATGTTGTTTTTGTTTTCTTTGACAAAAAATAGAAAGAAACTGCTTTTTTTGCGGGTCGTCCTGTTAAAATTTGATTTTTATGTTGTGTTTGTTACCTTTGACAAAAAAAATTAGCTTTTATAAGAGAGATGAAAAGTAGGACTAATGTATAGACCCAAAACTAAAATCAAAATCAAAATTAGTTAGAGAGAGAGAGAGAGAGAACCTATTTTTTCCTATTGAAATCAAATGAAAATGAACGGTGGTAACGATACTTAATGGTGGTTGATTCGGTGGTTGCGATGACACTAGTGTACTATGGTGTGTATGGATGAGATATGAATGAGAGAGAGAGAGAGTATTTATTTTTTTCTATTGAAATCAAATGGAAATGAACGGTAGTAACGATACTGAATGGTGGTTGATTTGACGGTTGAGATGACACCAATGTGCTATGTGTGTACGAATGAGATATGGATGAGAGAGAGAGAAATGGAAGAGAAACCTGTGGGAAGAAAATCTGTAATGGAAATCAAAAAAATTCGTTCAATTTTTTTATTTTCATAACAAAAATGTGTGAGAGAGAGAAAAGAAATAAAAGAGAAATCATGAAAACGATTTGCAAAATCAGTTGCAATATTCTAGGGATTTTTTACTTTTAGAGACAAAAATTCTTAAAATACTTTGGATGGGAATTTAAAAGTTTCTTTAGATGGAAGACAATACATTTTGGAAAGGACTATATTTCTACCCTTGAAACTCATTTTAAATTAATCTCATCTCTTTATTTCAAAAATATGTATAAGATATTTTGAAGAAACTGAGTTAAACTTATTATATAGAAATCGGATTATTTTATAATATAGATGGTGTTAAGTGAAAAAATTCAGATGCTGAGATATCACGTGACTTACACGTGCCTTAGGGCTTTAAGGAGTAAAAAGGGTTTTAGCTTTCTCACCCCCTCCAACCGACCTGCTCGTAAGCGACTGCGCCCGAGTATAATCCATAAAACGATAGAATCCTCTTTGGATTCTCACTCCAAAACCCTATATCCGAACCCTAATTTTCATACCGTCGGCGATGAAATCTCTTCCCCCAAGAATCATCTTCTTCTTCTTCTTCTCCTCCTCACGCTCTCTCTCCATCAACTCAATCAACAATGCCGGATTTTTCTACCACGGCCTCCGAATCCCTCACTTCTCGACTTCCTCAAGCTCATTCCATTCATGGTCATCGTCTTCGTTTCCGCCGCGGCGGCAGGACGAAGAGAACCGGAACGTGAGGGTATTGGTGTGGTGGGACTTCGAGAACTGCGCATTGCCGGTCGGAGCGAACGTGTTCAAGGTCGCTCAGAGCATTACCGCTGCAATTAGGGCGAATGGTATCAAAGGACCCGTTCAAATCAATGCTTTTGGGGACATGTTACAGCTCTCAAGGTCGAACCAGGAAGCGCTATCGGCAACTGGGATCAATCTCACCCACATTCCACACGGTTCGTTTAGGGCTCTGTTTGGGCTAATTCCCCCCTCTCTCCCAATTTCTGTCTTGTCTGATATATATATATATATAATTTTTTTTTATTTTTGGCAAATGATTTTATACTTTTTAGAATCATCTAATCGAAAAAAGTTAAAAATAAAAAATAAAATGACGAAAAAAAACGTTTACTAGAAGGAAAATGCGACTTAAAATTTGACTTAATAATTTTAGATTATATTTGTATATTTTTTTGGTACTTACTCCTCTGACGCCAAAAGCTTATTAAACAATTTTTGAAGCCCAAATTCCCTTCTTTCCTTTCCCTATTGTCGAGCTATTAAACTTTTTTATATTTTAATCAAATGAAAATTGCCTTTTTACCTTGTTGTGAAGAGTTAGATTAATATAATAGTTTGACAAAATAATAAAAAAATATACTAAAAGAAAAAATAAGTAATAAAATAAGCAAATAAGTCATTATTACATACAGGGCCTATGTTGTTTCTTAACTTACCCGAGTGGTAGCTAGTCATTTGTCATTGAGCTTTATGGATATTGGTTGTTGAATATGAGGTGTTGAAAATTATTATTTTTTGTGTAGGGGTTTTTGTTGAGATTTTTAGACTCTCGAATATCTTAATGCGACGGAAAAAGAACGTAAATTTCAATTCATGCAAAACAAATAAAGATGGAACAATCACATGAATCAGGAGTATACGTGGCTCGACTGATTGTTTACCTCAATAGGAGAAGAAACAATCCACTATTTTCAAATATGGAATACAAGTTTCACTCTCAACTTCACAATATCTGTATATGGCTTCAAATTGAGCCTCTCTGTGTCTCTCTATACTTTCTTTAGCCTATCTCTGAGTCTTTCTCGAGTATTAGACCACTTACACATGTTTTTCTTAACCCTAGATAAACAATAGGGTCCATATATATAAGCCTTGACAAAAAAATCCTAGATTTAAAACATTCAGTGTCGGCGGCGCTTGAGCACCCCTCGAGTGCTCCATTCTAGATTGCTGGTGCTTGTCTGGTGCTTGAGTGTCTCGCGAGCGCTCCATTTTGGACGTGCTAGCGCTCAAGCACCTCATGAGCGCCAACTAGCGCCAACTTAGTTTTGCTGAAAAATTGGAGACGCAAACTCAACAATTTTCACACTAGCTCGAATTTCTAAACCACCTTGAAGAATTGCCAGTGTCGCCTCGATCTGCACCCCTTTTACGGATATAGGTGCTCTACCCTCGCTAATTATCAAACTGAATGAACTTAGACTAAATCTAAGCTACACTTGAATTTGACCCTCTTGCAATCAATAGTTTTCTTATTCTTGGACAGTTTTTCAAACTTCAAATTCTCAGTCTTCTGTGGAAACTCCACATTTTCTGACACTGCTACTTGGTCCTGATCTTTGCCTGATCTGCCTGTAGCCTTTTTGTGAGACGAAGGATTCCCACTGCGCTGTTCTCATTGTTGTTGACTTGTACCACCATCACCTGGCTTTCTAGGTGAACTAGGCTACTCGAGATCCACCTTGACTGCTGCACTTTTCTTTTGACCTTCTGACATACTTTGCTTGTGAATCTGATCAAGCCTTAAATGTTTGCGTCTCGTGCTGTCCCTGCTAGACTCAGCCTGTGTGGTAGAGATAACTTCTACTACCGTGTACTCTACCAATTTGTAGAGATTTCCTATTTTCTGCCCTTTCATGATAACTATAGCCCATCTGCTAATCTTCATAACTCTACCTTTGGCTGTGTACCCGCAACCCAAAGAATTCAATGTTTCTAAAGAAATTAAATTTTTTTAATCCTAGAACATGTCTGACATTCCTCAAGACCCTTACAACCCCATCGAACATTCTAATCTTCATTATGCCCTTTCCAATGGGTTGGCATGCTGTATCATTCTCCATTAAAATTGTACCTTCGTTGCAAGGGTTATATTTGTCAAACCATTCTCTTGTTGGACATATATGGTATGAGCATCCTGAATGCAGTATCCATGACTTTAACAGAACATTAAAATTTGAGAAAATTGAAAGTGCATCTCTGTCTACCTCACTGTCTGACGACTCCTCAGCTAAGTTGACATATTCTATAGGCCGTTTTTTCTTTCTTCTTTCTCTTTAGATGCTGCTTCAATTTTTTGCACTAGATCTTGAAATGACTAGTTTTGTGGCAGTAAAAGCATTCTACATCCTTCCTTGTACATGACTTGGAACCTTACTCACTGGATCTACTCCTTCCCCTGCTTGACTCAGACTTAGCTACAAGTAATCTCTCTGCATCGGATTTACCACCCCTCTTTATCTTCTCAGGTGACAAAAGGGCACCGGCGACCTCTTCAAGTTATAGAGTGTTCTTCTCGTACATCAGCGTTCTCACCAGATGATCATAGGACGTCGGAAGCGATACCAACAGGAGTATTGCCTTATCCACATCATCAACCTTTACTCCAAACCCAGATACCTGTGTGATGAGCATATCATACATATTTAGATGTTCCAAAAGGTTTGTACCATCTTTCATCTGTAGTCCATACAATTGCTTCTTCACGTATAATTTGTTGGCTAAATTCTTCTTGTAAAGACTTTTCAGTTTCTACCAGATCTCATGCGCTGTCTCCACATCAAGCACGTTGTGAATAACATCGTCTCCCAGATTCAACCGAATCGAACTCGCTTTTCTAGGATCAATGTCTTTCCAATCGTCATCAGTTATCTTTTTTGACTTTATTGCCTTGCCGAGTAACGCCTTAGAGACCTCTTGTTAGATCAATAGATTCTTCATCCGCCTCTGCTACAGGAAGAAGTTATTTTTGCCAATAAACTTCTCGACTTTATATCTGATGTTCATCATCTTTCTGTTATCGAGTGATCAAGCTTTTAACCAGATGCTCTGATACTAGTTGTTGGGATTTTAAGACTCTCGAATCCCCTAACGTAGCGAAAAAAAAAACGTACATTTCAATCCACACAAAGTAAATAAATATTGAACAATCACACGAATCAAGAGTATACGTGGTTTGACTGACTGCTTACCTCCACAGGAGAAGAAACAATTCACTATTCTCAAATATGGAATACAAGTTTCACTTTCAACCTCTCAATCTCTGTGTATGACTTCAAATTGAGCCTCTTTGTGTTTCTCTATACTCTCTCTAGCCTCTCTCTGAGTCTCTCTCGAGTATTAGACGACTTATACACATTTTTTTTAACCCTAGATGAACAATAGGGTCCATATACATAAGCTTTGACCAAAAAAACCCTAGATTTAAAAAATTTTGTGCTGGCGGCGCTTAAACACCCCGCTAGCGCTCTATTCTGTACTGCCGGTGCTTGTTTAGCGCTTGAGCCCCCCGCGAGCGCCAACTTCTAGTTATGTTGGGAAATTCGAGACACAAACCCAACAGTTTTGATTGATCAAAATTGCCAAAATGACTTCTTGGGCAGGGAGCTTCAAAGTATTACTCTAAACTTCCCAAAAATCTGATTTTTGAAAATAAAGGAATGCACATTCCATAAAACTGGTGGTTCATCTTGCTATATCTAATTTGGAAACTTAGCTATATACCGTATATCTAATTTGGAAAAGGGTAAATTACACTTACCACCCTGAACTTTATACCCAATCTCACTTTCTTCCTAACTTTTAAATTATGGTATTTGAACCTCTACAGTTTTGGTCAATTGTGAATGTTAACCCTATGTCTATACCTTTAAAATGATTGACAGTAATTGCCACGCATCAATGTAAAAATAGGCCATTTGCTACGCAAATGACAATTTTCCATCAATTTCTTGTTATGGTTTTGGATGGAGGGTTGACATTAACAATTGACCAAAAGTGAGAGCAGAGTGAGATTGGGCATGAAGTGTAGTGACGGTAAATGTAATTTACCCTTTGATAAATTAGACATATTTAGCCATATCCAACATATAGGCAATATATCATTATTTACCAATTAAATACCATATTTATAGACGCATGACCTAATCCGCGTTTTACTACCTAACTCAGCTAGCGAAGTTCATTCGTTAAGTGATAAAGGGGAAATTTATGGAAAGTTACAATCTCCACCAGTTCTAGAAGAAAAATTCAATGAAAATTCATCTCATTCAATATGAGATGATTCAAGTGTTAGGCAAAAAATAAAAGACCTGCACACACTTGTGACATGATTCAACGCATTCACAAGTGTAATATGAGATAATTCAGTATAACATGACATGATTCAACGTGTCACAAAATAAAAAAAGTTTCTCATTATATTTAATGAAAAAATGATAAGTTTTTCATTGTGGAAATTGAAAAATTCTCATTTTTTGTAAGATTTTCTAGTTTAAAAAATATAAGATTTTTTCATTTCTAATTTGTTATAATAAAAAAGTTATCATTTTTTGTAGAAGTGAGAATTTTTTATTTTTTATTTTCTATTCAATATAGATTTTGTTTTATAGATCCTTGATTAGAAGATTTTTAATATATAAATACTATTAAAAACAAATATATATATATATATATATATATATATACACACACACACACACATAACAAAAGTTATGCTATCTAAAATTTTAAAAACATAAATTAAATATTTTCTTTCTATTTTTATTCTCTCTCTCTCTCTCTCTCTCTCTTTTCTCCCTACGTTCTCTCTCTTCTCTCTCTAACAATCTCTCTTCTTTATTATCTTTATCTTTTTTTTTTCTCCCTTCTCCTCTTCTAACATTCTTTATCTTCTTCATCCTTTATATCTCATTCTAATTAAAGAAAGGATAAAAGAGTCTCTATAAATAATTAATTTAAAGTTAGGATCTAATGGAATAATTAACATGCTAATAGGACTTATCCCTAAAAAAGTAGCAAAAATAGGAACCCACACTAATTAACTCATATCTATCTAAAAGGTATGGTTGTTTTGGGGTTTTGGTATATTTATTTATTTTTCATATGTTCTGTGTGTTTGATGCACTTTAGCCGTTCTTTACGGATATTACACATTTACCTTTTAGAAAAAATATGACTGTTCATGTGTTTGGGCTAGCTTATTTTTGTGATTTTTTGGCTTAAAATCCAAAAAAAAGCCAACTGGTTTGGCTTATTAGGCTTTTTTTTCACTTTTTTTCACTTTTTCTACATGATTTGACATCTACTTTTTTACAAAAAAGCCAAAAAGTCTAAAAGTTATTAAAAAAAGCTAGTCCAAACACAGGCTGTATATGATAAAAAAATAATTTTATATAATTGTTTTTGTAATTGACCAATTGCCATAAATGGTTTGTAGTCATTGATATGCGGCATATGCCACTTGCCAAAACACGTTTTCGGAGCAACAAAAGAGAAGTTACGTGAATGCACAAATATGGTAATATTCAATAATACCAGTTTAAAAAATATTTACTTTAATATTAATAGGTTTTCACATACTATTGTAGTAAATTTTAAAACAAATACAAGTAAATGTGACTCGAGTTCTTTTCAGCTTGATTATTGCTGCTTAACTTTTTTTTTTCTTCTCCTTTTCCGTTAGGTTTCAAGCATAATTAATCTTGACAATATAGAGCCATAGGGCATATATAGGTTAACAGTTTTTATTTGCATTATAATTTCTGTTTTTCTTTTTGTAAATTAGGAATTAAAAAGTAAATTTGTAGTATTCATAGTTTCTCCTAAAGAAAACATTTTTAGAGAAACTAATGATAATTAACATACAACATTAATATATGCAGAAAAGTTAACTTTTAGCTTAGAACAATCAATTACTTTCTAAATAAAATTTCTTGTTTATTATCCAATAAATTTTGTAATTGAAAAATAAATTTGTACTGTAAATAGTTAGATGTAGGATAATAGTTTGTTGATTATATTATGCACATGTCTACATATGAAATGATGTTGATAGCATATCTATATTTAACAAAAGATTACTTTTTCAAATTAATTAGTCCATGCATAGCATGGGTTTGCTTCTAGTTAATGCTTATATAGAAGCTTATGTAAAGCACTCGAAGTTCTGGAGCTTGAGGGCTGAATTGGGTTAAACTTGCTTCCTCTTTTGTATGATTACTCATTTATTAAAGAATTTCGAAACTCTTAAGGCTTTCTTTGGAACTTTTGACTGTTTAAAGAAAATGGTAAATGAATGGAAAGTGGGAAGGAGTATTGCAAATGAAAAGGCTGGAGATGAGTTTGCGCTTATTGCTAATAATGCCTATCATCAAATGGTTTAAAATTTAGAACTTTCTCCTTATTTGCTCATACTGGAGCTATCTGCATTTAGTAGATGGCTTCAAACATCCTTAACCATGTAATTTTCTATTGACTCAGGTGGAAAGAACAGTGCTGATATATCTCTTCTTGAAGATCTTATGTTTTGGATTTCTGAAAATCCTCCACCTGCACATCTTTTCTTAATTTCTGGTGACAGGGATTTTGCTGGCATTTTACACCGATTAAGAATGAACAATTATAATATCTTGCTTGCTAGTCCAGAAACTGCTCCTAGTGTTCTCTGCAGTGCTGCAAGCATTATGTGGCATTGGAATGCTTTGGTCAAAGGGGAAAACCTTACAGGGAAATATTTTAACCAACCCCCAGATGGTCCATATGGTTCTTGGTATGGCCATTATAGGGTGCCTCTCGAGGATCCATTTGCAGTACTTGAGCAACCAGCCTGCTCGCGGGCTGAGGAGGTGTCTGAGTCTAATTCGGATCTTAAGCTTCGTCCAGTTCCAAAAGCAGTTGTGAAGCAGATCCGTCATATATTGAAATTTTACCCCAAAGGGGTCTCCATTGCCGAACTTAGTTCAGAGTTAAGGAAGAGTAACTTGAGCATGGATAAAGACTTGTATGGATATAAAAAGTTTTCCCGTTTTCTTTTATCAATGCCAGACATTTTAAAGCTCGAGTCTAGGGCCAATGGACAGCATTTTGTAAGCAGTGTTGCCCCCAAAATACCTGAACCAGTTGAGCCCAGTGCAGGCATAGCAACAAGACCTGTTACTCACACTGAAGAGGCAGCTTTTGCAATAACTCTGAAAGTAAATAATGAGGATGGCTCCGGCACTAAAGGCACGGATGAGAATCCATCATTGTCGCCAACCCCTGAGCTAAATGTCATAGAGCCTCCAACAAAATCAGTCAAGTCACAAATGAAGTTGCAAGAGACGACTCCACTTTCTGAGAAGGTAAATGATGCTGAGGAAACTGAGAAGGTAAATAATGAAGTGGGATTTTTCAGAAGGACGTGGAGGAAATGGTTTGCTGATAAAGATGTTGGTTCTGAGAATATAAGTTCTGACATACCAGAAAAAAGATCTACTTGTGGTGGGAGCACTGATAAACCTAAGAGTGAGGAGAAGTGCAAGGAATCAACATCTCAGAGTACTGATCCTGTTGGTGCAGCTACATTTGCTTCATCCAGCCGTGAAGGCAGCATGGATGAAAAAGTAGCATACCCTGATAAATCCAGCAGACATCCCAGTTTCTTTAAGCAGATAATAAGTTGGTGTAAGCTTTGGAGAAAGGCTCCAAACTCTGAAAATTTAAGTGAACAATCTAGTGAAAAATTAAACCAGGTAACCGTTGATTCTGGAAAGCATGAAGTATTTTTTAAGGGATCTTTTTGGAAAGAAATGGAAGCATTTATAAATACACCTCCCAATGGTTCAGTCCTCATCTTGCAATCAAAGAGCAGGTACAGACTTCCTGTTCCATATCTTTTACAGTGTTTGTTTGTTTGTTTTACTAGAAATATTCCATAGTAAGCTAAAGCTTTCACTCTGTTCTATCTTGTTTCTCAGTCCTGAATATATCATTTTTGTATTATTCATGTCCTCATTATTATTACAGTATTGCATAACATATCAACACAAACAAAACAGTGCCTCACAAAACTAATTTTTTTAAAGACCAACACATCATACGGCAAGTAGTAGTTCGTTTTTAGTAAGAAAAACTTTTTGTTCTGCTCCACAATGGCTGCCATGGATTTGTTCACCGAAAAGATAAATAAATAAATGATAAAAATAATTATAAGTGGAAATATTGAATCTTCAATGTGACTTTCGAATGAACTAAGAAGATGCACCATTGGCAAACAATAGTTTGTGATTTCAAAAAACAAATTATTGGATAAATAGGCTCCTAAGGCAACCATTCCTATGCTCCACTGACTTCCATGCATATACATACTCATGCTCTATTTTTAGTACAGTAAAGCCATTTTGATGACTGAATTTACTTTACATCATATCTGGTATTATTTGGGGAGAACTTTTTGTCAATTAACTCTTAAACCGAGCTCTTTCTTCTTTTGTTTCAGTGGGTATTGGATTTGACAAAACTAAAAAGATGCATAGCTAACACAAAAAAATAAGAGAAATGACGACAAGCATTTTCATACAACTACTATCAAGACTTATTTCATGAAAAAAATAAGTCTGAATCTAACAGTAGAGCTCTATCTTTGCATAAAATGAGCTTAGATGCCTATATGCCTCTGCTTAGTTTTATGTGGATTTCATGGCTTAAGAAGCATGGATGCTTCTTGAAAGGGTCATATACAAATTGAACATGTGTCGGTCCCCGATAGTCATTGGACACTCCCTCACAAGTGCAAGGCACGTTGAATCATGTCATATTATTATTTTTATTTTGCAAGAACTGCACACACTTAAGACACTTAAGAAACATGTCTATCACGTAAATACACCTTACGTTGCAAGTTCGTAGAAAATAACTGGAGATTATTATTAAAATCAAAGTTATGAGGATTTATATCAATTGATCCCTCTTTGTTTAGGCTTTTTAATTTTATGAATTCCAAAACCTAGAACTTTTAATTTGTTCCTGAACAAGCTTTCTAAAGTAGATTTTAGGGCTTATTGTTCACACTTCTTAAATATATAGACTGTGAATTGATTTCTTACTATTTTTGTATAAAAAATATAAATGTTTATGTGACAAATAAATGAAAATATATTTCATGTTTGTTTATATAGCAATATATA
>JAULJZ010000003.1:6379641-6395408 GCA_032270985.1 Heliamphora pulchella
TTGGTTACGAATCAAAAATTAGGAAAAGAATTGTTATATTTTTATTGTGTTTTGTCATTGATCTGTATAAGAATTGCTAGATTGTGTTACTCATTTTCTTGAAGGCACTAAAACTTGATAAAGTGAAACAGTTACCCAGCTATGTTACTAATTTATAAATATTCTTTTATTGGAGGTAGTCCCATTGTAATTTGCTATGCATGTGTCATTTTAACGTGCGTACATCTTCTTATGTTGAACACAGTAATATTTTTATGTCTAAAGTTTTAAATTGCTGGAGAATTGTTGTTATTTTTAATTGATTTATTACAATTGACTTTTGTAGGTGTATGATACCACAAAAAATATTAGAAGTGCCTTTAAGCACGGGTCATTTCCTAGTTTACTATATTTGAATTATATGCATTTTATCAAATCATACGTTTGATATGGAAATTACGCAATCAAGTAAACAATTACAAATTTGGCCATAGATGTTTTTCTTTTTCTTATTCCTCTCTTCTGCAATAAAAATAGGCCCAATCCCAAAAACAGCTTAAACCTCACCTCTCAACATGTAGGGCAGCAGGATAGAGAAGTTAACAACGGGAGCTTCTAAACGCGCACACATTCCTTCTCAGCACACAGACCTTCTCAGTTCATACTAATAATTTCGAAAATTGGAAAATTTCTTTTCAGTACAAATTTTTCTCTTCGCAACAAAACAGGCCCAATCCTTGCAACGCTACCTCCACCCTTCTCCGCCATAACGTTCCTCTTCCACAGAGGTCACCACCTTCCTCCCTCTCCTTCCCTTCGCCTCCTCTCTCAATACTTCCCCCACCTCAAAACCGCACCCCAACAGCACCCTTCCCCTCTCTGCCATCCCCCAGCCCAACAACCCCCTCCACTCCACACGCAGCCATCTCAACCACCCCTTTTCCCTCTTGTTAGGGTTTCTAGGCCCCTCCCCTCCACAACCAGCCACCCTCGTGATCCGAATATTTTGCTTACGTTTGGCGCCGACAAACAAAGAAAACATGCAACTTGGTCGGTGTTATGAAACCAAACATTCCAGTGATGGTTATCTGAACGGCTACTGCACAAGGAAAGAGGAACAGGAGGGTGCGGGAGGGGAGGAAGGAGAGAGAGGGCTGCGCGAGGGAAGGGAAAGAGAGGGTCATGCTATGTGAGTTGGGGTGGTTGGTGTAGGATAAGGGATAGGCTGGGTGGTGGGGGCAGTTGATGCCGGATGACCAATAAGATAAGAACAAAAAAAAAAAAAGAAAAGGGATCCAAATTAGAAAAAGAAAAGGAAAGAAAGTTCACACTTAAAAGAAAAAAACTTGATCTCAATATTAAAACTCAAATCAACTCAATATCATCATTTGTCTAAACCTATTACATAATGGCCTATTTGTAGGCATTCAAGAAAATCATAATTTTAAGGCTACTAAAAATTAAAAAAAATTACAATTCCAAAAAACCCTAATTAAAGCTACTAAAAATAAAGATTACAAATTAGGAAAATTCTAATTGAAGTTACCGAGTTTGAAAGATTACCCTAATAAAATATAAAATATTACTAAAATTACTAAATTCCTAAATCTTAAAATATCTTCAACCTATGCCTTTTCGTCCCCATCTTTTCTCCTCAACTCAAAAAAACTCTCATCTAGAGAGTTATAAAGGTAAAAGCATTTGATGAACTGAAGCTCTTGTTGGCGAAGCACTTGTTGGCGAAGCACTTGCTCAACTGTGATAGCATGTGACTGGTGAATAACTTCTTCTACAAGATGGTACTAAGAAACTCTATGAAATGACAGATTTGGGGAAAACACATGCGCTAAAAGTGGGAATGTAGTCGTGTTGGCATAAATTCCATCAAACAAAATAAGAGGCTTCGAAGTGCCCCAATTAAGTACCACATCCTCCGTATGAAACATTGGACCAAAATTTAAATTCAAAGAAAAATCAGTAAAATGTGTAGGTGGTCCACATTGAAGAATGGCCAAAATATGTCCAAAAGAAGTCAATGTAAAATATTTGATTGGGCTAGAAATCTGAGGTACCAAAGTGATAACAATGCCTTTATATTGAAAATAATTGAGAATATCATCTAAGATACTATTAATATCAGGTCTTCAAACATGCAAAGCTTTATAATCAATGGACTGGGAAGGAGAATGATCAAACTAAAATTAGTTGACTCCTAATTAAGAGACCAACAAGATGTGCATTACATGCAAGAACAGGCTTAGGATAAAAAATTACTTCCTCCTCTAGATATACCTCTACTACTAAAGTGTCCTTATAGGCATCTTCTAAGCCATTATAAGAGTGCAACATTCCATCTTGTATTTCTTGACATAAGCCATAAAGAAATTGTTCAGCAACATTACACGGGGCGCGGCAAGCGTATGACAATTTTAGGAAAATTTTTAACTTTACAAAATAATTAGAGACACTAGAATTTTGTTGCATGAGATTGTTGTCAAACATTTGTTGCCTACGCATTGCTATCATTGATTTTTCAAGGTGATCTATATTACTCCGTAAGGAGTGCATAAGGCCTTGCATGATGTTCATGTTATCTTCAAAGAAATTCATTTTTTTTAATTCACAAAATCCTAGACCCTTTAACAAATTTTACTAACTCTAATGAATAAAAATATTAATCTCAATTTTCTAGACAGAATAGTACCTTTCTCAAGGCCCTAGAAACTTGTGAATGCTCTAGTAGTTGCACAATAGATCCTCAAAGCAAGAATTGAAGCTCTTCAAAATTGCGTCGCTCAAAAGAGTTTTTTTTTTCCACAAGAGGTTTTTTATGCTCTTTATTTTAATTTCACTCTTTTTTTGCTCCTTAGTTTTTGTCATTTTTTAACTCTCCTTTTTTTTCACTCCTTATTTTTTGTGTCTTTAGGTGTTTAATGGACTCAGAAGGTAGATTTGTAATGGGATGGGGTAAAAGTTGAAAGAAATAATGGGTCTAAAGTTTGGGTCAAGAAATAGGGTGGGTTAATTTTCTAATATCGGGTCAAGAAAAGGATTGGGATAACGGTGTGAGTTTTGGATCGGGCCATCTTTAGCAACGAGAATAGAAAGGAGAAGGGATGCTAAGGTTTTAGGGAGGGGGAAAAGGTGTTTTCTAGGGTTTTCTGGTGGCAGCGCACGAAGGAGGAAAGCGGCGGCAAACTTGGGTGGCGAAGGCAGCGGCGGCAAACCTGGGTGGCGAAGGCAGCGGCACAAAGGCAACGCCACAGAGGTGGAGGCGACGGCGATCTAAGGCGACAGAGGCTAAGGATGATGGCATCGATGGTAGCAGTGGCGACTAGGATTGGCGAGGTCAATGGTCGTGACTGGCAATGGAGGTGAAGGATGATAGCGTCGATGGTGGCACGAGGGCTGGTGGTGGTGATCCTGGAGGCTGTGGAGGGTAGCAACGGCGCATGGCGAGGATGAGGGCAGTGGTGGCGCAAGGTGGGGATAAGAGCAGTGGTGGCACAAGATGAGGGTTGAAGTGGCAACGATGGCGAATGATTGCAATGGCGACTGGGGCGCTATTATAATTGTAACGGGGATGCGGTGGATTTGCGACTGGTGGCAGTGCGACTAACGTGATGGTTGTAGGGTCATGGTGGTTGTGTGACTGGTAGTACACCTCAATAAGAACAAATAAAATATTTACTCTGATACCACTCGATGTCGGCCGGCTGGCAAAATGAGAACAAATAAAAGAAAAATGAATCCAAATAAAAGAAAGGAAAGAAAGGAAAGTCTACACTCGAGAAAATTTTTTTTCATCATAATATCAAGACTCAAATCATTCAACTCAATATCATCATATGTCTAAACCTATTACATAATGGCCTATTTATAGGCATTTAAGAAAATCCTAATTGTAAGACTACTAAAAACAAAATATCACAATTCCAAAAAATTCTAATTAAAGCTACTAAAAATAAAATATTACAAATGAGAAAAATTCTTATTGAAGTTACCTAAGTTCAAAAGATTCCAATAAAATCAAAATATAAAACATTACTAAAATTACTAAATTCCTAAATATTAAAATATCTTCAACCTATGCCTTTTCATCCCTTATCAACCGTGTTACCAGAAAACACTCAACCCCTCGCGAATTACGATTTAGAACGCACGTTCCAAAACATAGTACACCTTCATTCCAAAACAATGAATTCAGCAATACGAAGCAATCCCCATGTCTTTGCTATTTTTTTTTTAAACATTTGCGTTATAGAAAAAATCAAACGCAATAATCTAAAATTTAGAGAAAGTTGAGCTTTAACAAGACAAAAATGCAAAAAAAGTTGGATAATAGTTCTGAGACATGTACATCACATGAACAATTTAAAAAATTATATTATACTTGATGATAAGCTTATCGCTTGAAATAAGTACATTATAATACTGTAAGCTATAGAAGCCTACTACTATTGTACCATAATTAGGACATGTGGCATACCATATTCCCATTTTTGTTCCTCGTTCCAGAACAATCCGTGTTCTAGGTAACATAGGGTAGGAATTACAGCGGCGGGTGACGGCGATAACGATGACTGGGTGGCAGGGAGAGCATGTTAGTTCATTTTAAAAACTAGGGTTAGAATTTGGTACTTTTCGTAATTTGATTATGAGTATGATCGTAATAAAAAAATTCATTAAATGTGGTGTCCAAAGAACTAATGTGTGTGCATTTAGAAGCTCCCGCTCACAACGGGTGCTTCCACAAAGAAAGAGTACACAAATGACCCTGGTGGTGAAACTTTTGTGAGAATGTACTAAAGCTAGACCTATCCACTTATATAGTAAAGATAATTAATACATAATATATTTATTAGCTACTATAAACATCAAATTCCATGTAAAGCATTGAGAAGAGCCATAGTTTTAAAATGCGGCCGTTACCGTTATATAACGCCGTTACGTAAGGGTTTCGGTAGCCTCAGTTACCCGTTACGGTCGATTTTTCGGTATGAAAGAAATATACAAGCGTAACGGCCATTACACCTTCCGTAATGACTATAACGGTGATATAACGGCAGAAACGGACCGAAACTGCACCGTTATGACCTTTATGGCATCGTTACGGCCTGTTTAACAGGATTTTAGGTTGTGAATTTTCTTATTTAGTTTTTTTATCTATAGATCCCACGTTTTCTATTATTTTCAATCTAAAATTATTCATAGTAGTCTGACAAGCCAAATACTACTTGGGCATTGTGAGATTTGTCTAAAATCTTTTCAATTTCTAAACAATTGGCTAATTTTGCTCTTCGTTGTTAACTTTCGATTTTTCAGCATGTTCATTCTTCTAGTTTTGATGAGTTTTTTAAGATTCATATTTGCTGAAAGCTAAATAACCCGTTTGATTCAAGATTCATATTTCTTGAAGATCCACTGTCTATAAATTCGAATTCTTATGATACTCAGCAGTCTGTAGAAAACATAATGTTCAAGTACTTTGTTTTTAAGAAAATTGTTCAAGATTCATACTTGTTTACAACCCCTCACCAAAAAAAATTTAGATCTATACAAATTATAGTTCAAACAACAATATAAATTTTAAAATAATGAATTCAAAATTAAATTTTAATTAACAAATCAAATATTGTGCTTTAATATATACAATACTTTATAGTTATTAAAAATTTAATGACATTTTAGTTGTGCATTATGAATTTATAATACATAAATTCATTAATTACTACAAAAAAACAATTAAACTATTAATTCTAATTAGATTATATAGTAAAAAAATTAAGACATATATTGAATCATGTCTAGAAAGTAAACAAAATTCATCAAAAGTTATTTTAAACTCTAATAAATATATTTATGCAATAAAAAGATGTAAATCAGTTATTTTTTATTAAATTGTGCAAAAAATAAAAAAATTCACGGCTCCGGGTACCGCTACCGGTACGCAATGGCTGTTACGCCCCGAAACTGCATGACCGCTGCCGTTACTATTACGCCGATTGCTACCGCTATTTAAAACTATGAGAAGAGCTAACTAATGGTATTAGCCTAGGCACAAAACACTTGTACAAAGGTATTGAGGCCATATACATAATATGTTCCAAACACCAAGACCTAGTGGACACTCCTAAACTCACGGATACTCCTAAACTCGTGTCTGATGCTCTATATTTTGGACACATGGCCAACAGAACTCAAATACTCCCCAAAAACAGCTCATGCAATGGGAACTTTCTACGAAGAAAAACAACAAAATGGGGAACTTAAAAATATACCGAGAGTTACATAATATGTATTGTCAAGTGTCCAAATAATGAATCTAGAGAGATTAATATAGCAAAAAGTTAACCAGAGGCAAGTGAGATTGATCCACGATGATCGCAAACAAGTTATTAGAAATCCGTACCTAAATGAACCTAGGAATCCACATCTAAGGTTGACCTAAAATCCACACCAAATTTTAAAGAAAATACTTTATTCATTCATTCAATGATCCAAAATATAAGCTAATGGCATTTAAATAGGCCATTGAGATAACGAAAGATAAAGATGAAAATATAAATAACCAATCTTATCTAAACTAATCCTATCTACACAAATTTTATCAAAACAAATCTTCATAATGCAAATCCTAATCATGACAATTTCTAAAGTAATAAATTTAAATCTAAAATAATTAATATTTATTTAAATATCCTCTAAGATCAAACAAAAATAATCCATTGGGAGATCCCTTTTGTTCACCATCATTTCTCCCCTGCTAGGAGTTAGAACTGTGATGAGACATTGAAAATTGAGGAACCACCAACGACGAGGCATTGTTCAGCACAATTGTGGGTAATATAAAATGCTCCAATGTGCCTCTGTGGCACGAGTGAAGGAGAAGTGGATTTGCTTGGGGTAGGCCCAAAGAAATTAGTTAAGACCACTTTCGATATTGTGGTGCTAACCTAAAGACTACTCGGAAATGAATCAAATTTTTCACAAGAAAATTAACATTAGTGCCCACATTCAATGAGAATTCATATAATCTTGCATGAAAGTCCAATTTATGGGCAAAATGAGTAAGAGAAGTAGTTTGGATAGGTGGGAAGACAACTGAATGGGATTGGGTTAGTGATAGATTAATGGTGACTAATGTAGGGGAAGAATCAAGAGATGGATGGACATGACAACTACTACAAACGAAGTCAAATGAGGCAAATGCTCCAGTAGTTCTTTTGGTGTCTCTTCTTGACAAGTATTTGATACACTATTAACATCTGGTAGGTCAATTACGTGTACTAGTGGGCAAATAGGAACATCCTTATCCATTAAACTTTCTATGTGATGAAACACGTTTTCTGGTTCAATTGGGGATGAATAGGAACAGGTGGGCATCAAAGAAATGGACATAGGTAATAGTTCGTGAGTTTTTACTTTGGGCAGTAGCAGCTTAAGCATGATAGGCTTACCATTATACCAAACTCGGTAACAATTTCCTGGTCTTATAGTAGCACTCACATCACATATCTAAGGACGATTAAGAAGAACAGCACCACCATGTAAAGGTAGAATGCCACAATAAACATTTTCTACATAAAACCCACCCATATTGATGGCCACTAAACATCTCGTGGAAACAAAAATTATAGAAAAGGTGCCGAGTTACCTTTATAAGGCAGTGATGTGGCTCAATCACAAGTTTTCCTTCTGAATATAAGACTCAAAAACAATACTTATAGGAAAACTCTCATCAATGGCAATTTTTCTATTTTGTTCTCAATATACAACTGTGTAAAAATTACTAGTAACTTGGTCTGGAACAACTATTGGAGGACACCACAAATACACAAGGAAGGCAAAGCAAATATCTTGAGGAGCATGAATACAAGACATATCCTAAGTATAATGAATAGAGCACCTATCCTAAGATCAAGTAAGAGGATGATTCTATATTTGCGTCATAGTATGACCACAGGAAAAAGATCTCATAGATGTATGTTTAGAAAAAGAAAAAAAGAAAAAAAAAACATGATATGAATCACGATAGCTCATTTTGACACAAGGGGAAATGAATAATTAGAACACAAAATAATAGACCTTTAGCAAGAATTACAGATTCCAAAAATATAAATACTTAATGCAATTTTAGTAATGAAAAATATGGACCTTCTTCAAGATGATTGAATCCCAAGCATGTGCTCAATTAAGGCAAAGATAGATCCGGAAACAATAACCAACACCTAGGAGCTAACAGCGATGCCATGGCTGATGATGGTGGTGCCGCAACGCTGGTTACGATAGTGCTCGATGGCAGTGTGCTATCAACGAATCATGTAGTCAAATCGCTGAATGTTAGTTGATGATGGTGGTAGGTCGATGGTGGTAGGTCAAATGCGAGACGGTGGGGCAAGAATGGCTAGATCTAGCATGCGTCGGAGTGATGGAAATGCATAGAGACTGTGCGTCAATGGGTACACGATGTCGTGGGAGCTTGTCTTTCGTGATGGTAGTTGATGGCGTCGATTAGGTCTCTGAAGAAGGGAAGCCGACGAGGGGTATGGTCGTGGGGTAGATCTAGTGTTAATGGAGGTCGGTGAAGGAAAGGTCGCGATCTTTGGTGTTGGTTAGATCTAGTGTGGTCATGGGGTGGATCGTCGGCACTGACGAAGACCAGAGTTGGTTGGACGGGTGGTCATCGACACTGACGCAGGTGGCTAGGGTTTGCTGATGGTGGATGTCGCTGAGCAATGGCGGTCGCGATGGGGATGATGGCCTTTAGAGGTGGTCCCAATGATGTGGTCGTCGAAAATTGTTGTGGGGTAGCTGATCATGGCTCTCGAGGTTGCCGGCAATGGCTTTGAAGGTTGATGACACTAGTTTCGCCAAAGATGGTGAGAGCACATGGGTTTAGGTTATGTTCATTTGGCGACAACTAAGGTCCCAGTTGCTGAACTCTGCTCTCTTTTTTTTAACCACTCTTTTCCCTTAGTTTTTTTCCTTTATGTTAAGATAGGAGTATTATTGTACTTTTGATGTCTTATTATATAAATAACAAATGGTAGGGAGTAAACCCTAATTCTGTGTTCTCTCATTTCACTATCACAATAATTCTCTCCTTGCCCTTTCTCTTATGTTCTCTATATCTTGCATCAATTCTAACATGGTATTAGAGCGAGATCCTTTTGTAAAAAAAAAATAGTTTTTTTTTTGTTCTTATTCATTTTTTTTCTTCTTTTTCGTTCCTTTTTTTTCATGAACTTGTAAAAAAAAAAAAAAACAGAGATGATCAAACTGATCAACTGCTTCTCCAGATCAGTGCTATGATTTTTGTTTCTTTTTTCTGGAATTTTTGGAATTTTGTTCGAATTTTTTGAGTCTTCCGCTGCCGCCTAGGGTTTTTTCAAAACTCGAGATTGTGGCGCCTTTCAGTCTTGATCGATGGCTTCTTCTTACTCCATAGGTGCCGATTAGAGGTATTCAAGGTCTTCCAAGGATCGATTGAATCGTTTTTCATGTTTTTCTGGTTGAATCACAGTCACGCAACTCAGGTTCTTCACAATACGCCTGTGTTCTTCCTGTTTTTGCTTTGGTTGCTGGTCCTCATCTCCAGGCTGCCACCTAGGGTTTTAACAGGCTTTACAAGGCTCGAATCGAACCCATAGTCGATTTCAGGTTGCTTTCCAGGTGCGGCTAGGATTTTTGAGTTGATTTCAACAGATTTCGACTTGTTTGGGATCAGTTCAAGTTCGGCCAGTCTTGCTTGAAGCTCCTTGGGTGTTTGTGAATTACCACACATCACTGCTAAATATGCTCTATAGTCTATCAGCTTCTGCTCGGGTTTCTAGCCGTTTCTTTGGTCAGTTTTGGTCTTGCTGCAATTTGGTATGATATTCTGGCTATTTGTGGTGCTTTAGTGGTTCAGGTATATGAGATTTGCTTCTGTTTACAGTTCCTTGCCTCCATCTATTTCGTTCTGCTTGTTCTTCGTTTCCCGTGACCATGTCTAATATAGGAAAACCTTCTGATAGTACTGAAGACACTAGATTGATTCGTTCAATGACTCTAACTGATAGTCCATCTCTTCAGATCAGTCCTGTCAAGTTAGATGGAAGCAATTATTTGATCTGGTCTCGTGCCTACAGTTTAGCCATCGCTGCTCATGGTGTATCTGGGTACATTACGGGTGAAACTAGACAGCTAACCATTGTGGGACCTCGCACTCGATGGATAGAGGAAAATGGTCTTATCATGTCCTGACTATTACACTCTATGGAGCCCTCCATTAGTCGCAATTTTTTATTTCTGGATACAGCACATAAAATTTGATCTACCACTGCTCAGACTTATTCTCAGACTAGCGATGATGGCCAGTTATACGAGTTGAGGAAGAAACTCCGTGGGTTAGACAAGAAAGACCAGTTCCTGACTCAGTATTATGCTGACTTGACAAGCTTGTGGAGTGAGATTGATTATTATCAAGACTTCCAAGCTTTTTGTATTACTGATGCTGCTGCTTTTCAAAAAATGAAAAAAAAAGAGCGTGTATGATGCGTGTATGACTTTCTTGCCGGCCTCCATATTGACTACGATCCGATCCGTGTTCAGATTTTAAGTCGTGATCCGTTTCCCACCTTATGATAAGCACACACTTATGTTCAGCAGGAAGAGAGTTGCCATCATTTTATGGTTCCTATTTCCACTCAGGAGTGTTCTGTGTTGACTGTCACATCTATTCCTCACTTAAGCCAGCCTAGTCAGACCAAATTTGGGGACAAGCCTGATTCAACAACTCGAGATCAGTTGCGCTGTGAGTATTGTGGTAAATTCCGTCATACTATTGACCATTGTTGGAAGTTACATGGTCGTCCTACTTCAGGCCGTGGCAGTGGACATGGTGATGGCTATGGTGGCCCTATTCGCTCCCACACTCATCTTTCTGAGATCCCTGTTACCATATCTGGCGAGGCGTGCCCTCTCTCTGAGGCCGAGTTGACTACTCTCAGGCTCATGATGGCTCGGGCAGACATCTCATCTTCTATATCCTCCACTTCTTCCTCCAACTTTGCCCATTCAGGTATATCTCTTATTGCACTTAGTGCTATCGCCTCTCCTACTCCGTGGATTATTGACTCCGGAGCCACTGATCATATGACTAGCTCATCTACTTTATTTTCCTCTTACTCTACTTGTTCTGGTAAAGATAATGTCAGAATAGCCGATGGTTCTTTATCTTCTATATATGGCAAAGGTTCTATCCAATGCTCTTCTTTGCTTTATCTGTCCTTTGTCTTTCATGTTCCTAACTTTTTTACTAACCTTTTATCTGTTAGTTGCCTTACGAGTTCCTTAAACTGTTCTGTAACCTTTTTTTCTACTCTGTCTTTCAGGAACTGGAGACGGGGAGAATGATTGGCAGTGGTAGTGCACATGGTGGCCTGTACTTACTGGATGTTCCGTCTTCTACTTCTCCTTTACCTTCATAATCTGACCAGGCTCTCCATGTTGATACTGAAACCATCCTTCTATAATTACATCAGTGGCATCGCCATTTGGGGCACCCCTTTTTTTGGAGCTTTAGAGACATTATTTCCTTCTTTAGTTCAAACATTGTTCTAGAAATAACTTTTTGTGCGAGGCTTGTGAACTTGCAACACATAAGCGATCTGTTTACCCTTCAGTCAATAAACGTAGTGATTCCCCTTTCACGATTATTTATTCTGATGTATGAGGTCCCTCACCTATTACTTCTATTTTTGATTATCGGTGGTTTGTGACCTTTAATGATTGTCATTCCCATGTTACTTGGGTATATTTACCTCGCACTAAAAATAAAGTTTTTTTTGGTTTTCAAAATTTTCATCGTATGGTCCGCACCCAGTTTGATGCTAACATCAAGATTCTGCGGACTGATAATGGAACCGAGTATCTTGATGATGGTTTTCATGCTTATCTCGAGACTCCTGATATTCTTTTTCAGACAAGTTGTGTACGCACTCCTAAGCAAAATGGAGTTGCTGAACGTAAAAATCGCACATCTTCTTGAGGTTGCCCGTTCCCTTCTTCTTACTATGCATGTTCCCAAGTCCTTTTGGAGTGAGGCAGTCCTTGTTGCAGCTTATCATATCAATCGTTTTCCCTCTAGTGTTCTTCAGTTCAAAACCCCTTTAGAGCTTCACCCCGGGTCTCCACCTGTCTCCTCTTCTACCCCAAATTTTTGGTTGCACTTGCTTTGTTCATGCACCAAAATACCCCGATGGAAACTTTGACTCTAAGGCCATCAAGTGTGTCTTTCTTGGCTACTCTGCCACCCAAAAAGGTTATAAATGCTATGATCCGGTCACCCGCAAACAATTTGTCAGTATGGATGTTACCTTTTGGAAGTCTGAGTCTTTTTTTCGCTCTCCTACGCCATCTCTTCAAGAGGAGACATCTACACTAGAAGAGATGGTACCATCGGATACACAGATTCAAGCGTCTCAACAAGGTTTAGTTTTTCCAAATCTTACCTCGCAAGCTCTTCTTCCTAGTGAATGGGAGACGGAACCCAGTAAAGATAGAACTGAGCAGGATGTTGGTGGACGATTAGACAGAAAGGATCTACATATTTACAATCGATGCTCGAAAGATCAAACGGCTCGTGTGCAACTACCATCTTGCCCGTTGCTATCTCCGTCCTCCAGTTCAGACTCTCTTACTGATCCACCTGGGAAGGAGTCCTCTGTTGTTGATTTTGATACATACCATTTACCTATCGCCCTTCGAAAAGGTGTTGGGACATGTACTCAACACCCAATTTCCTATTTTGTCTCATATAACTCTTTATTAGCTCCATATCGTGCTTTTGTCTCGTCCTTGTCCGCTATATCCATTCCGTAGGGTTGGAAGGAAGCCATTGAGGATCCTAAGTCGAAGAAGGCTCTAGTTGAGGAGATGACTGCCCTGAAAAAGAATGGTACTTGGGAGTTAGTCTCATTTTCAAAAGAGAAGAAGGCAGTTGGGCGTAAATAGATTTTTACAGTAAAGCACAAGACAGATGTATCAGTTAAAAGATTCAAAGAGAGATTAGTGGCTAAGGGCTTTATCCAAACTTATGGTATTAACTGTCAGGAGACTTTTGCTCTAGTAGCCAAAATGAACTTAGTTCGGGTCCTCTTATCCTGTGCTGCTAATATGGGTTGGCCTCTCCAGCAGTTGGATGTGAAGAATGCATTTCTTCATGGAGATCTAGAAGAAAAGGTATATATGAATGTACCACCGAGCTTCTCATCTTGTGAAACTGAAGATAAGATGTGCAAATTGAAGAAGGCCTTATATGGACTAAAACAGTTCCCTCAAGCGTGGTTAGATAGATTCTTCAAGGCCATGCTAAGATTTGAGTACCGACAGAGTCATATAGACCATACTATGTTTATCAAGCAAGGCAATAATAAGATCACCGTTCTTATTGTACATGTTGATGACATATTTCTGACATGTAATGATTCTGATGAGGCATCCTGTTTTAAGGCAAACCTAGCAAAAGAATGAGATAAAAGATCTAGGAGCACTACGATATTTTCTTGGAATTGAGGTGGCTAGATCAGATAATAGAATTTTCATTTCTCAAAGAAAGTATATTCTCGACCTTCTAGAGGAAGCTAGTATGTTGGGTTGTCGACCTGTAGATTCACCTATTGAGGCTAATCATCGTCTCAATAGTAGTGATGGAGAACCGGTCGACAAGGATTAATTTCAGAGACTTGTGGGAAGATTAATATACCTATCTTACACCAGACCTGGTATTGCATATGCTGTGGGAGTGGTCAGTCAGTTCATGCATGATCCTCGTAGTGTACATCATGACGCTGCTTTTCGTATTTTGCGATATCTTAAGTCTGCTCCTGGCAAAAGGCTCCTGTTCTTTTATCATGGCCATATGACATTAGAAGCTTTCACAGATGCAAATTGGGCTGGTTCAGTTGATGACAGACGATCTACCTCAGAGTATTACACATTTGTAGGAGGCAACCTGGTTACTTGGCGAAGTAAAAAGTAAACAATAGTAGCTCGATCAAGTGCAGAGGCTAAGTATAGGGCTATGGCACATGGCATTTGAGAACTCATCTGGCTCCAAGTACTATTAAAGGATTTGGGTATTAAGTGCGACAAACCTATGAAGTTGTACTGTGACAACAAGGTTGCCATTAATACCGCTTATAACCCTGTCCAGCATGACAAAACAAAGCATATAAAGATCGACCGACACTTGATTAAGGAGAAATTGTACCAGGGCTCAACTTGTATGCCCTTTGTGAAATCTACAGATCAATTAGTAGATATTTTTAGTAAAGAGTTTAGTAGTAAAATGTTTCAACCTATTGTATGCAAGTTAAGCATGCGAAATATCTATGCATCAACTTGAGGGGGAGTGTTGAGATAGAGGTATTATTATACTTTTAGTGTCATATTATATAAATAACAAGTGATAGGGAGTAAACCCTAATTCTGGGTTCTCTCTCATTTCACTATAACAATAATTCTCTCTTTGCTATTTCTCTTCTGTTCTGCATCAATTCTAACACTTTATTTTACTCTTACTAAAGAGAAAGGAAAAGAAGAAGAAGAAGAGTTGATTGACCACTAAAAAATAAGAGAGTTGCAAACAATTTCTCTAAACATGAGTTTATATAACATAGATAGTAAGACTAAAGGACGCAAATAACCTTGAACTACTAAAGCATAACATTTAACACTTCCCCTCAAATTGGTGCATAGATATCCTTCATGCTCAATTTGCATACAACAGACTGGAAGACTCTGCTACCAAGCCCTTTAGTGAAAACACCAGCTAGCTAATTTTTGGATTTCACAAACGGCATACAAATCAAACCCGTATTCAACTTGTCCTCGATGAAATGCCTGTCAATACAATGTGTTTAGTCCTGTCATATTGAACAGGATTATGAGCATTGCTCAGAGAAATATTAATGGCAGTTTTAGTATTGCAATATAATCTCATCGGAGCATTACCATACGCACCCAAGTCGCCCAACACAACTTGAAGCCACATAAGTTTACAAATGCCATGGGCCATTGCCTTATATTCTGCCTCTGCACTAGATCTAGCCACCATCGCTTGCTTCTTTCTTTTCCAAGTTACTAGATTTTCACCCACAAAAGTTCTGTAACTCGAGGTAGATCTTTTATCGTTAACAGATCCAGTTGAGTTAGCATAAGTGAATGACTCCAATCTCAATTGACTATGATTTGAAAACAAAAATGCCTTTCCTATGAGGATTATGCATATGTGGACTAATAACCCCAACTGCATATGCAATACCTAGACGTGTATAACAGAGGTATATCAATCTCCTTATAAGTCGTCGGTACCTTGCCTTATCAACCGGGTCACCAATGCCTCCACTAAGCTGATGATTAGACTCAATAGGCAAATCCAATGGTCAACAACCCATCATACCAATTTCCTTAAGAAGATCTAGAATATACTTCTTTTGGGAAATGAAGATTCCCTTATTTAATCTAGCAACTTCAATCCCAAAAAAGTAATGTAAGGGCCTCAAATCTTTAATTTCAAACTCTCTGACCAAATAAGCTTAGAGCTGTGAAATCTCTTCCATATCATTACCCGTCACAATGATATCATCGACATACACAATGACGACAACAATCTTATATATACCTCGCTTAGTGAACATAGTGTTAGAACAAGGCAACCCAAGAGGGGGGTGAATTGGGTTTCTTTAGCAATAAAAATGATTAAATTCTTTTTCTGAAAACCTTTTGATTTTTTAGATTAC
>JAULJZ010000003.1:6395508-6409558 GCA_032270985.1 Heliamphora pulchella
CTCTCTTTCTCTCTCTCTCTATATATGTATATATATATATATATATCCTTGCACTCCAAAACAGTATTTCTTGGCGTCATCAATTAAGATTTAGAGCAACCAGATGAAATAGGGGGGAACTTTTTTTTTTTTTTGGAGGGAAAGGAAAATTTATTCCAGAGACAAAAGCTCCTTACAATCCATCACTATATCACCCAGATCAGACCAACCCTCTGATTCTGAATTGCTTCTTATTGCCCCTCATTCAAACCATAATATATATATAAAAAAAAAAAAAAAACAAAGAGTAAGAAATTTTAATTAAAATTTTTGGTAAATTGTTTTTCTTATTGCTCCTCATTCAAACCATAATATAAAAAAAACAAAGAGTAAGAAAATTTAATTAAAATATAAGAAAATTCAAAAAATAAAGAGTTGAACAAAAGAATATTCGTATATGAAAAGGGAAAGAAAATTCGTATATAAGAAGAAAAGAAAGAAACAAAGTTTGTATATATGACCAGGAAACTTTTTTTTTGCATTTCATATAAAGATGGAATAAACAGAAATCTGTATTTTAATATACAAAAATTATAGGATGAAACAGAGATCTTTGTTCCCAAGCGTATATGAAACGAATTAACAAGTTTTGAGAATTAAGATCGGACGAACCTTTGCGAGGGCTGGGCTTTGAGGATGCTCTTTATATATCCCATGGCGGAAATTAAAATCCTTCTCCAAAATGGTTTTTGTTTGGGGCCACCAGAGAGGATGATGACGCGATGGTTGAGCTCGGCGATGCATTTTTGCGGGAATGGAGATTACGCAAAACCGAAAGCATCTCTGGAGTATGGAAAAGGCTTAGACAGATGGGAGGCTCGAGGAGCATCGGCACGCGAGCAAAGGCCATATGCCGCTTGGACACTCCAGAAATCGCCGGAGACACCCTACAATGCTTGGCGATAGTTGTACAATTTGCATAGGAATGCTTGTACATTCTGTAATGGCTTGGTTGGCAAAAGAAACCATGTGGCTGGCATTAACAACCCCCAACAAACATTTCCGCTCCTTTAACCATCCTAACCCCAATAAGTTAGATAATGGCCAAAAAACCAGCTATTACGCCGAAAAATATGCAAAATAGGATGAGGCTATTTTGGGAAAACAAAAAGCATGCCACCAAGTACTGTTCATTATAAGTTAGCAGCTAATATACTAATAATATGATATATATTCTAAAATCTTTATTCTTAAAATTATTTTTTAAAATTTATTAAACAAGATTAATATTTAATATAAAATTATATAAAAACAAAAACAAAAAAATTCAAAAATAAACTTTTTTGCGAAAAATTCAACCCTTATTTTTTTGCGAAAAATTTATTTATTAAATTTTTGATTTCGAAAAAATTTAATTATTTAAAATTTGAATTTAGTTATCGTTTATGTCCATTACTGACCGTCAGAGTCAGAATGGCACAGTTGGAGTATCTGAAACGGGTTTGCGCTTGTTGGGTGGTCTAACCGCTGAGCCGAACCGATTTGGTGACTATTTGGGCCAGACCAAACAAGCACCAGACAAGCCTATTTAAAGGCAGCTTCTCTGTCCAATTTTGATCATCCAATTTTTAAAATCTCTCCCCTCCTCGGCTTCTGCTCTGTTCGCATTCTTGGCATATTGTTCCATTTCTAAGAGAGAGTTTAAGCACGAGTTCGGATCGCCAAGCCTTCAGATTACTGTGCTGCTTTCGAAAGTTGTCGATCGTTGTATCTGAAGAGACATACGCTATCAAACTTGAAGTATCGAAGCGAGGACGTTTTTGTCTTAAGGACATCGTGTCAAATACGAGCGTCAATCTTTCTCTACTATAACAAGTTTATTTAATTCGGTATTTCCAGTTTTAGATTTTTTATGCATTTTTGTTTTTCGGTTTTAAGTTTATGCAGTTTTTGTTTTATGCTATCGGTTTTATTACAAAATAGATTGTTTTGTAATCGTTTTCCTAACAGTTTTCTGCATCAACATTCTCATTTTTTACAACAATAACCTCATTTTCTGTACAACTAAAAAGAAGAGAATAGTAACATAGGTATTTGCTACTATCAACAGTATCATGATGACCATATATAATAAACTCACCTCCTATCACCACCAATGACTATTTCTGTAATAGTTCTTTACAAAACTTCTACCACGAAACTAAGATGCTGCTCATCTATATGTAATATAGGCGACAAAATCATATTATCCGTGACTGTTCGTTGGAAAGTTAATAAAACTCCTAGATATCTTTTGCTAAATGAATGAAATGATACGAAATCAATGATTACGGAAAATCATTACAAATATACAACACATGAAATGGTAAATCACAATAATATATGAATACCATATTCAAATATGTAGCTGCCCACCGAAAATGAGGGATAAATTACAAAGTATATCTCAACACTAAAAAAAGTCTATATTACGGGTATATATCTATACATATCTACTTGTTTTTCATAAATACATACGAGGGAATAAATGACCATAATATCATTAAATATTTGAAAAAAAAATTTGTAGAATAATTGTTTAGTACATAGAATTTATCTCAAAACAAGCCATAGTAATTAACTCAAAAAATAATTATAAGTCAACCTATAACTTATTTTTTAGATTTTTTATATTTTTTAACCTACTTTTATATTTGAGCTTTTCACACTACATTATCCTCACCTTATTTTTGTTCAACAAAATTTCTCAACATATGTGTTTTTTTTTCTACTTTCTTTTCTTTCTTTTTTTCTTCAAAACTTATCAAAAAAAATACTCACTTTATTTTATATATTTTATTTTTTTCTCACTTTCTTTCTACAAGCTAGGTATGAGAAATTTATCATATCCTACATTAAATAGAACTCAAAAGTTATCAACAAAAAAAAAAATACTCACTTTATTTTATGTCTTTTTCCTTCTCACTTTCTTTCTACAAGCTAGGTATGAGAAATTTATCATATCCTACGTTGTTAAGTAAAACTCAAGATTTATCATATTCTTAAAATTTTACAAATTCAAATTTTAAAATATTTTTTATTTTTAAAATAATAATAAAATTATTATTATTTAATAAATAAGTGCTCACACATGAGGAATATCTCATGCCTTTGTCAAGGTATAAGGCATCTCTCATGCTATGCATCAAAATTTAAAAAAAATAGATCCTATTTTAAGAAGGTGATTAATGATAAGTCCTTTTCAAAAGTTGCGTATTCCATAAAATCTTTTTTTAAAATATTCAGAAAAAATGAATCTTTATAGATTGGTAGATAGATGCCATACTGGCTTAATTAGGAACTTACCTCAGGTATTGAATTATAGGAGTAAAGCTGGCTCTATCCATACCATACGAGGAAGACACAGATTGCTAATTGTTGTTGTTGCATCTTCCGTTTGCTAGGAGAGAGAAAATTAGTCAATCCAGAAAAGATAGAATAAAGAAGGAAGAAAAGATGGTTTAGGATTAAGACTTATCGAGAAAGCTAATGAAAAGATTCTATCAATCGGGAAAGGATAGATCTAAGAGGTAAAAGGCTAGGCAAGGAAGTTTACTCATTTGCCTTGGGTACAGTCTCAGTTGTTGCTAGATCTAATGGCAAAAGGACTCATCACCCCTGTGCCTCCCAAGCCTCTAACAAACCCATTGCCAATGGGTTACAACGCCCATACCAGATGTGAGTATCATATGTATGGAGTAGGCCACTGGACCTATGACTACTATGAACTGAAGCATAAGATCCAAGATCTCATTGACCAAGGCCTCTGGCACCCATCCAACATTCCAATCTATGACAGGATATTTTATCGGGAACATCTCAACACAGGAGAAGCATTCATTCCGACTCAGCTTATCACACCCCCAGGAATGGGAGTCCGATCATGGATTGAAGAAGAACAGGATCAATCATGGGTTGACATGATCAGTGCTGAAAGCAGAGAGTTTGACACATCTCAGCACATTACGCCCCCGGAGTCTAGAGTTCGAGTATGTATAAGTGACAGGCCGGTGCAGTTAGAGGGTAATCATGCAAGACACAACAGAGGATCTCATGTCTCGACCCACTTCTCTCTTACTTCAGTGAAACCGTTGATTGAAAAGGGCTTACTATTACCAGCAAGAAATAATGAATTCCCAACCATAGCCTATCAACAAGATGGGTCACCTAGTTTTCACTCAATCTTTACACCAGCTGCTCTGACACCACTTTTTGAAATAGGTGTGCTTCGTCCAGCTCGTAAGAAAGAATTTTCTGTTATAGCCTAGAAGCTTGATGGCTCCCCTATTTAGCAAGGGAGGGATGAAGAAGGCCACATCTGGTGGGACTTTTGTGATTGTGGAGATTGCTATTTGAAGGGACAAGAATCACAGCTTAAGTATAAATATATAATGGAACATGAACTCGTCACCCCTGTCGCACCGAAGATCAAACAGACAACCAAGGCTAAGAAGAAAAAATCGTCATAGCAAGATCTACAAAGGAAATACGAACTAGGCGACCCTGAAGTTGGTCTCAGGAACCTCTTCAATACGGTCTGGATTGCTAACTCTCCTTTATAGTTTTGCAACATATGATACACGATGAATCTTTATATGGCGGTTCTTCTTTCTAATGACCGGCATATCTATGATTCTTTTATCCCAGATGAAGCAGCAGGCATCGATCCTTATAACCTATAAAAAAGAGATGGTTGTGGCGCGAAGTACTCTTATGCACCTATGTCACTCGGCTCGCACGCAACCCCGCCTTGTTATGGTATGGAAGAATTGAGCTTATTGCTGGGCTGGTTATTTAGAGCCAGCAATTGGCTGTCGGATTTCGTCCCGCAACTAGAAGATCACTTCGGGGGTCACTGTGGTGTGACTGAATGTAGAGCAGTCCGCCCTTACAACCTTTGATCAGTAGTTTATTCCCAACCTAGGTTAGGGGGACCGTAGCTTGCTGCTGAAAACGTAATAGGCTAGCTCAGCTTGCTTCGCTCTTCAAGCTCTGCCCCCTTACTCAACCACTCTCTCTATAAAGCCCTTTTTCCTTTTATTTAAGAATAAGGTAAGCTTTTAAGCCGTAGCTTGCTGGTTTTTCTATCATCCACAACAAATCGAATGATACGTGGTGAAAAAGAAGTGAACACTTTGCTGAGGAATGAAGCTTTGTCTTTGGATTGAATCGATAGTTCTAACACTCAGCATAGCATAAAGGAATAGATTGGATTCTAGATTAGATGGCAAAAAGCAGGCGAGGCAACTCCTTTAATTATGCCAGCTAAGTGGTAAGGAGAAGGTAGTAAAAAGCTTTGGATAGACAAGGGAAAGATAGGATACTGGATCGGGTTGAAGGGCTTAACCATTCATGTCGGGAATGGAATATAGGCTAATGCATTATTTTTTCTCCTATAGTCTTGATTCCCCACGAAAGAAAGAAGCGAGAAAACTAAAACGTTAACGCACTCTAGTAAGAAAAGAAGGACAATATAGGAACTACTTCTAAGATATAATAACAATAACATAAGTGAGGTTTTTTACAACCAAATCAAGAACAGAACCTTTAGGCAGCACCAAAACAATTCTCTTTTCAAGTGCAATCCAACAAGTATCAGGAAGGAAGTTGTCAGACTGTTGAGTGAAAGCTGAATCCAAGTTTGAAAGAATAGGCTGTTTGGTAGAATACGGTGTTAATGAATTTTCTGAAGCAATAGCTTGATTAGGCACCTCGAAAGGGAGCGAAGTCACCTCCGGGGGATGGGGACGAGCGCTATAATGAGTCCTTGCTTTCCTTCTGCCTCTTCATGTTCTGTTGTGCTAAAAATCGTCTGCTCTTATCTGCTATAGAGGAAGATGAATAGTTAGGCTGTTCTCTTTTTTTGACGGAATCGTCTGTTACAAGAGAACACAAGACAATAGAGAATCGTCTGTTATCGATAAAAGGGTATTCCTTAACCTTTAGCTTATGTTAAACCTTCTTGTCATATCGATGTAGAAAAAGCTTCAAATTTTGATAAATTGGAAACATCTCTTTTCCATTTCTATTTACCTAGTTTTAAGTTTAATTGACTTTATAATTAAAATGGAAAAATTTGCAAAAAATCTATTTTATTAAATGACATAGTTTAGTTGTTTTGTTTTCGGCAATAATATTTTACTTAATTTATTTTATATTATTTTTTGTTATCTTTGGTAAAATTGCAAAAAATGATACACATTGTACAATAACACATTAACAAGAAATGATACATATTAATAATGTTTTGGTTAATCTATTTTATGTCGTTTTTTGTCATATTTGTTAAAATTGAAAAAAATAATACATATTAATTGAATGGCCGCTTTATTTTTGTAACAGAAAATGATACATATGTCATAATATCAGTTTTTAAAAATAATGCACATAGAACAATGTCTTGAAATGTTATAAGAAAATGTTATTGTTTCATGTTTATCATTTTAGGAACTCTTAATGCATATCATTTAAAAAATTAATATTGTTTTAGACGTTGTTTCATGTGTGGTATTTTTGAAAATGAGTCAAATTCATATGTATTATTTAATAAAACCTTAATTGTATCATTTTCTACGTTTTAATATGCATGCAACAAAATGAAGCAGCTATTTGATTAAACCTTAATGCGTACCATTTTTTGTATTTTAATATGTATGCAACGAAATAAAGTAGGCATTTGATGAAACCTTAATGTGTATCATTTTCTGCATTTCTGCAAATATGAAGCGGCCAAGTGGTAAATGACGAAAAACGACAAAAAATGGATCAACGAAAACATTATTGTAAATGCTTCTAGGCATTCACCATATACATAAAGCTAAAAAATGATCAAATTCTGGTGATCGTATGAAGTTGTGAAAATTAAGGAAACAAAATTTTTGATGTCTTAGATATGATATAAATCATTTCATATATATCATCATGCCATTATCAACAACTAGGGGTATAAAGGTCAAAAACAAATTAGAAAATTTAAAACAAGACCTAGTGGGATATATAATTTTTAAAAAGAATTTATCCATAAGCAACCTTCTAAAACGGGACCTATCCCTAATTTACGCTAAAAAAATATATTGCACTATTGTGTATCTTAACATATAAAAGAAAAACATGAGATTTTTTTTCATATTTTGTATCAAAATATGAAAAATTTCTCTTTAGGTTGAAATTTTAAACAATGAGAATTTTTTATGCATGAATGTTCATTTTAATCGAAACTAATAATAAAAAAATTTTAAAATACGTATGAGAAATTTCTCATACTTTGTAGTATTTCAAGGTGTGAGATTTTTTAATACTCTATAACATTAAAAAAAATCAATAAATGAGTACTCACATATGCAAAATCTCATGTTTTGTATCAAGATATGAAAAAATTGTCACACTTTACATGAAAACAATGAGAAAATAATACACTATTGTGTATAAAATTTATAAAAGAAAAGCATGATAAATTTTTCATATTTGATACAAATAGGAAAATTTTCTCTTAGCGTTGAATATTTTAAACAATGAGAATTTTCTCATTCATTGCTCATTTTACTCAATAATCGTAATAACAAAATTTTCAAAAATGTGTATAAGAAATTTGTCGTACTCTAATTTGTAGTATCAAGGTATGAGAAATTTATCAAGCGGCTTGCCCTAATGGTATGGATGTTAGTCTCTCAATAGTAGGTGCAAAGTAGATGTGAGTGTGTACCAGGGTATTGTTGGGGCAAACAGTTAAGATCCTAAGATTATGTTTATGATTTTAGTAAAAAACAATCCAAAAGGACAATCGCTGAAACAGACTCCATATTAAAAACTTTTTGATATCGAACAATCAAAAAAAAAATTTCGGTATAACTCCCAAAGTTAGTTTAGAATTATACATGTTTAAGGTTGGTTAGATTGATTCTATTTACTGCCAAAAACTTTAGTTAACAAGTTGTCGTGGTAATTGACTAGAAGTCAAAATTTTCCAAACAAACCTTCTTCTGTATTCTCGAATGCAAGAACACGATTGTAGTGTAAGCTACGTTCTTCATGTTCTTCAAAAGCCCTGTTGATTAGGCTTAGGTTTTCAAAAACGTGAAAACCATAGCCTTTTAGTCAGTTGACTGAGTTGTGAGTTCAGGGTTTATAACTGCATATAAATAGGATATAACAGACGTAGGCTCGTAATGTAATTATAAAATCTTACCTCAACCAAGAAGTAATTTCATAAAAACATAAATTATAATTCATTCCACTAAAGAATTATAATTGCACTCCCAGCCTTATTCTCAAAATCGAAATATTCGAGCTCATGTTAATAAATACTTATTTATTCTACTAATGTTAAGATTACAGATACCTACAGATTAAATTAAATTACTAAAAATTATATTTAATCGGCTTCTTCGAAAAATTCTTAAGACCTTTCGTTTAACTTATTTAACAAGCCGGATTATAAAATCTACCTGCAGGGTTTGGCTCGATCAAAACTTATAAATTTTCTTAAGGTAGTATAATTAATCCCGTTCACGGGACATGAATTTCGTCAATAATTAATATACATCATATAATTAATACTGTTATCCAACTCACCGAGATTATAGATCCGTAAAAGATCGCACTCTTTAATGAATCAAAATAACGAATATTAAATATACGTGTATAATAATTATTTTAGAATTAAGAGTATAGGCACTCATAATAACCATAAGATGTAAATTAATTTATATAATTGGTATAAAATTCATTATTCCAACGCTGTCCTGTTCAATACACACAAAGTGTACTAGCACAATGAGTCGGAACAATTGTCAAAATAATTACCGTTCCCCGTAATCAAGACAGATCTACTAAAATATTGTACTATAGTCGTACTGTTAGTGTGTTCAATTCCATCTAAGATTGAACTATAAACTTATGTTCTACAAGAACCGATAATATGGTCTTCTGTGTGTAAACCGAACTCTACACACCAGATAAACACTACGTAGAATAAAAGACGCTCATGCACAACAATAAATAAATAATGAAATGCATACATTGCTCATTAAAATTATCATAAAATAAAAAAATTAATTTTATTAATAAATAAAATTAAATACTAAAACCAAAACCAGGATTTTTAATATACAACCCTGACAATCTCTCATTTATACTCAAAACTATGATGCCATACATCTGACTCCCATGCCATTTACATGACTGTCAAAAGTCTTAACTATAAACTCTTTGTAAAAGGATCTGCAAGGTTATTTGCTGATGCAATCTTATTAGAATAAGAGAGAGAAAGAATACGGAAAAACGCATTTTTTCATTGTGAGACGTACACATATATTTATTACGTGTTTTTTCATTGTGAGACGTACACATATATTTATTAAGCAAGGAGGATCCATTAGTCACCAAAACACCAGTATGACCAGGAGTCAACTTATAATCTGATAGAATACCCGATGATCCAGCCATGTGAGTAGAAGCGCTAGAATCAATAACCCAAGGGTGAGGAGTAGCCACACATGCAGTAGAATTACCTGCAAAGGTGGCCGCTGGTAGCTCAGAAGAGCTCGTACTCTGTCAAATCTAACCATACATATACTGATCATATTTTGCAGCAGTCATCTCAACAACACGTCTAGTCGAGATGGGTGTCCCCTGTGGACTAGGCTGGATATAGTCCTGCTGACTGAAATCAGATGTGGCATTAGCCACCTGTGAGGGCTTCCCATGAAGCTTGTAACACTCACTGCGAATATGTCCCCAAATCCCGCAATGGTGGCATGTACGAATCTCACGACCACCATCACGACCTCCTCCACAACCAAAGGTGGAAAAAAAAAATGGTCACAGCAATGTCACCCCTATGTACAATCTCTCGTATCAGGTGAAAAAAGAAATTACTTTTTTGGTTCGTCTCGTTAGAGGCGTTAGATTTGTGTCATCGTGTTATTTGTCGATAAACAATGCTCATTGGACCCACATATCGGGTCGTTTTAGTACAAGAAGATGTTCATGCCGGAATTGAGTTTTTAGATGAAGTTATTGTTATGGCAGAAAAACATCGTGCTGCAACAAATATTTTGAATTCAAAACCCAAAAAAGTAATCAATGTAAGATCGTAGGAAATTAGGCGTTAGATAAATTCGATATAAGCTAGCACACGCAAAGTTCACCAGTACTAGCTTCATATCCTAAGAAAGCGGTTTGAAAAGGGACTTCAAAAAGGTGGAAAATCAGAGAACAAAAATGAATTTTTTTTTTTAAAAAAAAGGCATTTTTCCATAACTCTTGGAAGGACCTATTGTGCAATTGCTGAACAAAGAGAGGATTGAAAAATAAATGAATATTGTGATGTTTCGAAAAACCTATATTGTCACACTAATAAGAGTTATTAATCAAATTTCACTTGTTTTCATTGACTAGATGTTCCTCTACAACTGATGAATCTTTTTCCTCTTTCAAGTTCAAAGCTAAGCTATATAACAATTCATATATCAACAGACCTTCAGGATGACTTCTATCTTCTGCTTTAAATGTGCGACTCTTCCCATTCACTCGAACTAGGCTTTGCCCAGGAGATTTCGTCACTTGATTGCCCTTCATCATTGTTCTAATTGCAGCGACTCCGTCCCACCTTCCCACTGATGCATATAGATTAGCCATCTCTACATATGGAGCTGCAGCCCAGGGCTCCATTTCAAAAAGACGATGAGCTGCATACTCACCAATCTCTATGTTATTGTGATTCTTACAAGCACCGAGCAACAAACCCCAAATGCCAACGTCAGCTTTGAAAGGCATTTTTTGAATCAACTCGAACGCTTCATTTAGCTTTCCTCTGCGTCCGAGAAGATCAGCCATGCATGAGTAGTGATCTAATCCGGGATTTATTTTATGTACTTTAGTCATCAGATCAAAACACTCCCATCCTTTCTCGAGGAAACCCGCATGGGTGCATGCTTGAAGAACAGCGAGGAATGTAATATGATTCGGTTTCAGCCCCTGCTTCAACATCAGAAAGAAAAGGTCCAAAGCTGCCTTAAAATCTCCATTTAGAGCAAAACCCGAGATCATAGCTGTCCAAGATACGATGGTTCTCCATTGCATCGTGTGGAAGAGTTCCCACGCATCTCTTATACTTCCACATTTTGCATACATGTCTATCAATGCATTGCAAACCATTACATCATTTTTTAACATGTTTGAAATAGTGTAATTGTCAACCCATCTTCCAATCTCAAGTGCTCCTGTTTGGCCACAGGCCGAGATCAGGTAAAGCACAGTAACCAAGTCAGGTTTTTGACCAGCTGCTTCCATAGAGTGAAACAAGGCCAAAGCCTCATCTAAGTTGCCTTTCTCAGCATACCCACCAATAATTGCAGTCCACGAAACACAAGTTCTATCTATCATGTTATCAAATACAAATCGTGCAGAATCAATATCTCCGCAATTGGCGTACATAGAAATGAGGGTATTGAGTACAGAAATATTCGAAACGCACCCTAACTGAATTCCATGACCATGGATTGATTTACCATGGTATAATCCTTCAGTCCTCACACATGAAGAAAGCAAAGTAAGAATGGTGCCCACATCAGGCCCAAGTCCATCAGAAAGCATCTGTTTATATGAGCTGATCGCTTTAAGTGGTTCCTTAAGATGGGCATATCCTGAAAGCATAGAATTCCATGAAATAACAGTCCTAAAACCCAAATCAATCCCACCAAACACAATCTCAGCCATGTCCAAGTCACCACATTTCGAATAGGCAGCAACCCACGTGTTAGCAACCGAAACATCAGCTTCCACCCCTGTTCGAATTCCAAAACAATGAATGACATTTACTAACTTGAGATCTTTCATACCGGAACCCAACTGTGTCAGTCCCATAACCGTGACCGAGTCCGGGTGAATCCCATCAATTCTCATTTGATTAAAAAGAACAAAGACCTTATCGACAATACCCAGCTGAGCAAACCCCCCAAGCATAGCATTCCAAGATGTGATATCCCTATCAGTCATTCTCTCGAACACGCTATGAGCATAATCCAAGTGGTCACATTTCACGTACATATCGACCAACGCAGTCTGAACATACATATCAGACTGAAACGGCGATTTTGCAATATGAGTGTGAAAGGTTTTGGAGGAACGGAGATTGGAGAGCTTGCCGCAAGCTTTTGCTACGAATGGAAAGGTCAAATTGTTGGGTTCTAAACCGTTTTGCTTCATTTGGCGGAAAAGAATAAGGACTTTATGAGCGTGGCCTTGGTTTACTGCGTCTCTTATGTTGGAGTTCCACAGAGCAATGTTCGAGAGATTCAAAAAACGGTTGAAAATTGGCGGCAAAGATGAGTTTACCATGTGTCGGTTTCTCGTGAAAAGCACAGGTTGAAGACGCGTTTTTAACTCTGCAACGCCATGCGTCGCTTTGTCGTGAAAAGCACGGGTTGAAGACGCGTTTTTAGTCTGCCTCAAACTTTTGCCGTATGCATTCTGCATGCACCACCCACTTACTCAAGAAATAAAAAATTAAAGAAATAATAGAAGAACTGAAATATGAACTCTCTGGATATTACATTCCATTAATTTATTTTTCTAACTTTCTTGATCTTACCACCAAGATCCGCAAGAAGAGATGGGGGAAACAATGATTCAACCTCTCTGGACATTACATTCTATTAATAACCCGTTTGGGACAATTGTTTTTTTTTTGGTGTACCAAGTATGTGTGAAGTAGAAATAAAAATAAAAATAAACAAAAATTTTAACCCAAATTAACGAATTAATCCAACTGAGATTGAAAAACTCAACCCATTAAAACTTAATTCAAATATCAAAATTCATGTGTCAAATAACCCAGATGAACCAAATAATCCATGCAAAAGGGTGAAAAGCGAAGACCCACCAACAGTGAGAGCATTACCTACCTGAGAAGCAGAAGACCCAGTTCACGTGGCTCAAGGAGACCTCTGAAAAGGGTGAAAAACAAAGACGCAGTTCACGTGGCTGTGGTGTAGGCGAGCGGCGAGGATCGTCGGAGGTGGTGGCGAGGGTCGTCCGCGGTGGCGGCTAAACGGTTCGATTCCTCCGCCACAATCCAGCTAAACGGTTCGATTCCTCCGCTCAACCAGTCCTCTCTCAAAGTCTCCAATGTTTCTAGAAACAATTTAACCGGTGCTGTACCAGTGACTCCGACGCTGCTCCGCTTAGGATTACGGAACTATTACAGAGCAATTTAGAGTCCAAGTCGCGAACATTTACGGAGATTCTGCTTTGTGCTCTGTTTTTTTGATGAACAATGGAAGATACATTGTTCAAAAGGTTGAAGACAGTGAATTGGGTTCTCTCTTGGGCGACGATTGGCCTCGAAGACGAGATCGAGCGATGGATCAAGGCGGCTAACGTTGCGCTCCAAATCCTCTTCCCAAGCGAAACCCATGCCCTCACCCTAGTTCTTGTGGCGACAGCCCCCTCGCAATCCCAAAATTTTGAGGAATCCACTTCTCCGCACTGGTGGTTGATCCCGCGAGATTGATTGCAATGAAAATTGTTAGGCTTTGGAGTCAAACCATATTTGACTACTTATTCGACAAAAACTAATTTAATTTTATTTAATATCTTGAATTGTATTGAATGTCAAAGTTTAAATTTTATTAAGACTAAAATTTTATTTGAGCAGGTGTCTTAAGGTACAAATAATTCATCTGAATGTACAAGTTGAATAAGCTTCAAACACAAGCACAAGAAAGCATCCAGGTCCATCACGTCAAAATCTTGTACCAAGAGAGTCTTCTAGCAATCATAAAAGTAAGGGAAACACTATTCTTCCTAAAAATAATTATTAAATAAATTACCGAATTCTGAGGATAATTAGTATGAAAAATTATAAAATAAGATTGGTTGAAACATGAATTATATTGTGCTTTATTGAATTATTTATTTTTTAAATATATTTTTATAATATAAATTGTTTATTTTATATTATTTATTAATTTTATTATTCACATAAAAAATTAAATTAATTAAATATTTATAACTATATGATCTAATTATA
>JAULJZ010000003.1:6409658-6427134 GCA_032270985.1 Heliamphora pulchella
GTGTTAGATGAAGCCAAAGAAATCACCAGCTTCATCTACCAATACAATTGGCTTGTGAATTTAATGAAGAAATTTACTAATGATGGGGAATTGCTACACCCTGCCATCATGCGCTTTGCTACAAATTTCATTACATTAGAAAATCTTGTCAGACACAAAGGTGGTTTGCAAGAAATGTTCTATTCTAACGAGTGGAGAAATTCTAAATGGGGCAGGGACAGACTTGGAAAGGGATGTGAAGTGTAAAAGAAGGTGATGGATAGGGACTTCTGGATTAAAGCCAATGAAATTTTGAAAGTGCAAGAATCCATTGTTAAGGTATTTTGACTGGTAGATGGTGATGAGAAACCTACCATGGGTTTTATTTATGAAGCTATAGATAGGGCGAAGCTCGCCATTCAAAAGGATTGTCGGTACTACAAGGATTATTGAAAAATAATTGATAAAAGATGGAATTTTCAATTGCACCACGACTTGCATGGAGCTGGTGAGTTAACTTAAAATATTTACAATATGTAATTGAAATGTCATTGACATTTGAATCATTTGATTTGACAGGCTATTTTCTCAATCCGCAATTCCAATACGGGGAAGGTTTTTCTAACCATACAGAAGTTATGAATGGTGTCAAAAATGTTACACAAAGGTTGGAGTCTGACATTGACAGTCAAATTAGAGCTATAAATCAAGTAAGTTAATTACTTAATTATTATATTAAATCAAGTAATAAATAATAATAAGTGATATTTTGATAATAATACTAATAGTATTGTCGGCAATATTAATAGATTTTGCAATTTCGAGATAAACAAGTTTCTTTTGGTATGGTAATTGCCCAGCGAGCCGTGCATCATACAAATCCTGGTAATATAATAATGCAAGTTATACAACAGTAGTCCACCATTATAAATTTTTATATTTCTCAATTTGTTATTATTACTAATATGCATATTTTTTTTATTTTGGTTAATGTAACTGAATGGTGGATCTATTATGGTACATCTGCTCCTAAACTTCAAAGAATTGCTGTGAAAGTGTTGAGCCAAACTACAGAGGCCTCTAATTGTGAGCGTAATTGGAGTACTTTCGGTCTCATTCACACCAAGACGAGAAATCGGTTGAAATACATGAAGTTAAACAAACTTGTCTATGTGTACTACAATATGCGACTGAAAATCAGATATGCTACAAGGAGGAGTCAAAAGAAGATAGATGATCATTTCAATCCAATCAATCTTGACTACATCTTTGAAGAAGATGATCCACTTGCTCCGTGGTTACGAGAGAGAGAGAACAACCAACATTAGATGGGCAAGATAATTCTGATTGGTTGAACCTTGATGATGATGATCATGTTGATGTAACCAATCGAGCATCAACTGAACAAAATAGCCCTTCTGCAGCTACATCCGGCCGTGGCGACGGTGGTTTGAGTCCACTTAGTAGCAGCCATACTGATATCAACTCACCCCTTGATGGAGGTAATGTTGGTGATAGGCAACATGAAAATGAACCCTCTGAATATAGACATATTGATACCGATAGAGACAATTCACCTTTTCGTGGAGAACCTGGGATGCATGCCTTTCGTGATGATGAGGAGATTGAAGATAATATTCATTTGATGCACTACCGAAGGCGCAAACGTCGATTATCATGCGAGGCACGTAACAACTATGATGATCATCCTGTTATACACCAATTTGACGAGCTTGGATTTGAAAGACAACCTGACCATTACCCACAAGGGCCACGACCACATCCCATGTGCCCTCAAAGGCCTCAACCTTTATACTATCTTCCGCCACCCCTTTCTACTACCATCCACCTCCTGTAGCTTATCATCAACCACCTATGGCTTACTATCCTCAGTATGATACGTCATAGTATGGTGATGGATTATTTGGGCCGCCCATTCCTTATGGTTATGCTAATCAGCCTCTTAAATTTTCAAGTAGTGGCAACACGATGGATACTAGAGGTAGAACCTTTAGCTACCGCTAAAGACGGCAACCACGCCAGCAAGTTTATGATGATCATGACATTTATGAACCACACCATTCTTTCTGGATGTGAGAGGTGTCATTTTTATTACTTAAATAAAAACTAAATGAATATTAGTATGTGATTTTAAAATGATATCTTGTTAATAATAGTAAAATGTTGAATCGTTATTTGTTAGTATATAACTATATTAGAATTTTAAAGCATGCATCATGTATGACATTCACATTATCACAATCAATATTATTTTTTTACTTGTCTTTGTTATAAAAAATTATTAATTAAATTAGTATGTATAATATCATAGATACTTAGTAAAATTCTTTTACCATACAACAATGTCGTATTTTTTTTTTAAATTTTAAAAACAACATAGATTATAGAAAATATATTTTTTGTGTTCAAATAGCAATTAAAAACAATTACAAACATTTAATTTGTAGTAAATAAAGTTAGAATATGTGTATCAATGAGTTTTATGCCATTTGCCAAAGCTTAAAAAAAATTCACGTCCATGACACCCGATTCTAGTTACAGGTTGACCGATACGCCCAATAATCGTTACGCCGGCCGATACCGTAATTTAAAACCTTGGAAAGTACTCCTCATGTACTACCTTTATGAACTCAGGCCAAGTGCCCTCAACTGTTGTTCAGGTAGACTTCCACCACTCATGAGCATTCCCTCGCAACTGGAATGCGGCAAAAGATACTCTTAGGTCATCCTCCACGATTTGTAGAGTATCAAGAATTCTCATAACAAGCTCTAACCACTCCATGGCAACTTTAGAGTCAGGATCTTCTATGAAAATTGGAGGGCCTAGGCGTTGAAATTCTCTCATTGCGGACGTTGTCCTAGGCTTAGGAGCTCTAGCTCCACCTCTCGCGGCCTCGGACAGCTGTCGTATGGCCTTAACCATCTCACGCCCTAAGTCTGCGCCTTCTACTTGTTTCGGTGGGGGATTCACATCTTTGTCCTCAGGAACTTGTGCGAAACCGCGACCCCAACCATGACCACAACCACGACCTCTTCTTGGAAGCATCACTCTATAATAAAGGATTAAAAAAAGGATTAACATAGGGGTTTGATAGGACATCACATTTTCAATATACCAATCACACTTGGTCATATTATCACTTAACAACTACTATTACATCTCACATAACGAGGAGCCTTAATAGAATGAAACGTCAATTCGGGCAACTCCTTTAGATTTCTCACAAGAAATGATGTTGGCCAAACGTCTTTCTCATTTGAACCCCAAATTAGTTGACTAGACGCCTAAGAGCAAGACACGTTATTTTTAGGTTCAACCTCCATGCCCAAATATAACACATAACACATAAACAGCATACTCTATCATATGCTCGAGGCCTCAACATGTTAACTCATTCATGTTAACACGCACTTATCAAACTTAAGCTTCCAATTAACACATGGTGATGAAACCACTCCCCACAGATCACAGGTATTCGAACTTAGAGTTATGTTACCAATCTGTCACGCCTCTAAACCCGAGGCACGAGAGCCACCCACGAAAACCCACTAAGTTAGATCACATTCAAAGATAACCTTTAATAAAAACCCGATTTTTTTTTTGTAACCATTGTTTTCTACAAACTCACTTGAATGAAACAATTTTCGAAATGAGAGTTAAACCCTTTAAAAAGAAGACTCTCAGGGATTCAATTTGAACAAAAAAAAAAAGGGTTCTGAGACGGAGCTCGGATAAAAAGGTGCTTTTAATTTACAAAAACAAAACTACCTACCCAACCCAAGTGAGTCCGCTTGAGCGGACACTTGGCTGAGATAAAAAGGTCCCTTTCGGGTAATAGACCGCTCGAGCGAACTCAGGACTGCTTGAGTGGTCCCTTATTCGAGACCAACCCAGCAAAAATCCTGTGTTTGAATAACAAACCCCAAACCAAAACGTTTCGAAAGAAGGGAGTTCTAAGGTTCAAAACATTGTTAAAATCAACTTCAAACCATAAAAATATACGCTAATACTCATCTCAAACCTCCTCACGAGGATCATACAAGATAACATTCTTTGCAAAAATATAAGATTCATAGCTCTAAAGCCTTACAACACCAAGAATCAAGATTTCATAAAATAAAAAACATAATTACATGACTCTATCAACTTCCAATGTGAATATGCATCCTCCATTACAAATCACAAAATGTACATTGATCCACAACATTCAAACAACCCAAAAATAAAGTAACCGACGCATGCTAATCTCCTCTCAAGTCATGAATTCGTCATTGGCACCTGATAAACGGTTATATAAATAGCGTGAGCCGAGGCTCAATAGATTTCTAACAACATATATGAAACATACTCGATATGTAAATAATTATTCTATATCAATGCACCAAAATGCAAAAGAGACCCAATGTTCACACGATGCAATGCTACCCAATTTTCATAATTCCATCAACAAAACATGGGCATAACGCCTATTATCACACACATTGCCATCTCTTACGGTTACATCGAAAGGTAAGGCACCCCTGTCACATTTACGGATATTAACCCAACGGGAAGGGCACCCAATCTTGCGCAAGTTTCCTGTCTTTCACCGTGGAATAATGTAAATCCAAATTAATTCTAAAATCTCCTTAATATTGAACATATAGCCTCTAAATAATATTGATCCCTCAGCCATTACACATAGTTTTCACCTATTCACATATGTATTCACTACATGGTCAACCAATCAATTCCCAAAACATTATGATACTCTAATATTCGCAATTCTAGGTATTCGAACCCACCCCAAATGGAACACCCACCCCAAATATTAGAATATTCGCAATTTTCACAATAAATATTATTTTTTTGCTTGTCTTTGTTATCAAAAATTATCAATTAAATTAGTATGTATAATATCATAGATACTTAGTAAAATTCTTTTACCATACAACAATATCGTATTTTTTTAAAATTTTAAAAACAACATAAATTCTAGAAAATATGTTTTTTTGTGTCCAAATAACAATTAAAAACAATTACAAACATTCAATTTGTAGTAAATAAAGTTAGAATGTGTATCAATGAGTTTTATGCCATTTGCTAGTGCTTGAAAAAAATTCACGTCCGCGAAACTCGATTCCCGTTACAGGTTAACCGATACGCCCCATATCCGTTACACGCGACCGCGACCGTTATGCCGGCCTATACCGCAATTTAAAACCTTGAAAAGTCCTCATGAAATACCTTTATGAACTCGGCCCAAGTGCCCTCAACTGTTGTTCAGGTAGACTTCCACCACTCATAAGCATCCCCTCACAACTGGAATGCGGCAAAAGATACTCTTAGGCCATCTTCCACGATTTGTAGAGTATCGAGGATTCTCATAACAAGCTCTAACCACTCCATGGCAACTTTAGAGTCAGGATCTCCAATGAAAGTTGGAGGGCCTAGGCGTTGAAATTCTCTCATTGCGGACGTTGTCCTAGGCTTAGGAGCTCTAGCTCCACCTCTTGCGGCCTTGGACAATTGCCGTATGGCCTTAACCATCTCACGCACTAAGTTTGCGCCTTCTACTTGTTCCAGTGGGGCATTCACATCTTTGTCCTCAGGAACTTGTGCGAAACTGCGACCCCTACCGTGACCACGACCTCTTCTTGGAAGCATCACTCTATAATAAAGGATTAAAAAAAGGATTAACATAGGGGTTTGATACGACATCACATTTTCAATATACCAATCACACTTGGTCATATTATCACCTAACAACTTATGAATCATACTATCACATCTCACATAACGAGGAGTCCCAATGGAATGAAACATCAATTCGGGCAACTCATTTAGATTTCTCACAAGAAATGACGTCGGCCAAACGTCTTTCTCATTTAAACCCCAAATTAGTTGACTAGACGCCTGAGGTTCAACCTCAGGCGTCATTGCAAGACACGTCATTTCTAGGTTCAACCTCCATCCCCCAATATAACACATAACACATAAACATCATACTCTTTCATATGCTCGAGGCCTCAACATGCTAACTCATTCATGTTAACACACACTTATCAAGCTTAAGCTTCAATTAACACATGGTGATGAAACCACTCCCCACGGATCACGGGTATTCGAACCTAGAGTTATAATACCAATCTGTCACGCCTTTAAACCCGAGCCACGAGAGCCACCCACGAGAACCCACTAAGTTAGATCACATTCAAAGATAACCTTTAATAAAAACCCGAAATTTTTTTTTGTAACCATTGTTTCCAACAAACTCACTTGAATGAAACGATTTTCAAAAGGAGAGTTAAACCCTTTAAAAAGAAGACTCTCGGGACTTCAATTTTAACAAAAAAAAAGGGGTTTCGGGACGAAGCTCGGATAAAAAGGTGCTTTTAATTTAAGAAAACAAAACCACTTACCCAACTCAGGTGAGTCCGCTCGAGCGGACACCTGGCTGAGACAAAAAGGTCCCTCTTGGGTAATAGACTGCTCAAGCGAACTCAGGATTGCCTGAGTGGTCCCTTATTCGAGACCAACCCAGCAAAAATCCTGTGTTTGAATGTCAAGCCCCAAACCAAAACTTTTCAAAAGAAGGGAGTTCTAAGGTTCAAAACATTGTTAAAATCAACTTCAAACCATAAAAATATACTCTAATACTCATCTCAAATCTCCCCACGAGGATCATACAAGATAACATTCTTTTCAAAAATATAAGGTTCATAGCTCTAAAGCCTTACAAAAATATAAGGTTCATAGCTCTAAAGCCTTACAACACCAAGAATCAAGAATTCATGAAATAAAGAACATAATTACATGACTCTATCAACTTCCAATGTGAATATGCATCCTCTATTACAAATCACAAAATGTACATTGATCCACAACATTCAAACAACCCAAAAATAAAGTAATTGAAACATGTTAATCTCCTCTCAAGTCATGAATTCGTCATTGGCATCTGAAAAACGATTATACAAACAGCGTGAGCCGAGACTCAATAGGATTTTAACAACATATATAAAACATACTCGATATGCAAATAATTATTCTATATCAATGCACCAAAACGCAAAAGATACCCAATGTTCACATGTTGCAATGCTACCCAATTTTCATAATTCCATCAACAAAACATGGGCGTAACGCCTATTATCGCACACATTGCCATCTCTTACGGTTACATCGAAAGGTAAGGCACTCCTGTCACATTTACGGATATTAACCCAACGGGTAGGGCACCCAATCTTGTGCAAGTTTTCAGTCTTTCACCGTGGAGTAATGTAAGCCCAAATTAATTCTAAAATCTCCTTAATATTGATAACATAGCCTCTAAATAATATCGGTCCCTCAATCATTACACACAGTTTTCACCTATTCACATATGTATTCACTACATGGTCAACCAATCAATTCCCAAAACATTATAATACTCTAATATTTGCAATTCTAGGTATTCGAATTGCAAATCAAAATTAGACCAACCATATATCTATGATTGGTTGGTCTAATCATATATCTATGATTGGTTGGTCTAATCAAAATTACCCCACCCCCCACCCAATTTTAGACCAACCATATATCTATGATTTCAAAATCCATGTTAAACTCCAATTTAATTTCCACCCTTAAATACATTGTTCACAAATAATGCAAAAATACCATTACTATGGGTAAAACATAAAATTAATGCATTTTTATACTTCAATCACCATCATCAACAACAAATCAAAGGTTAACCCCACCAATAACCCACATCCAACATCTAGGATTTCAAACTCACAAGATTTTCATAATAAAAACATGATATAGAATGTAATTTCTTGCATACATATCACAAGGAAGCATATAGGGAGAAGAATCCTACCTCGATTAGTCGAAAACCCAAACTCGAACACCCACGGGGAAGCCCAAACTCACCGAAATCAAAATTCGCTCGGTTGTAGTCAAAACCCTTGACATGAAGAACAATCTTTGTTCTTGTGATTAGGCTTGGTTCCATGTCTAAAGCCTCCAAAGAAAAGAGCTTTTATGGAGTCTTAGGAGAAAGAGAAAAAATGGAGCAAGAAAAGGGGCAAAAAGGAAGAGGGAGAGAGAGGCATTCGGTGGGGAGAGAAGGGAACAAAATCTGATTTTTGAAGCTTCTCATAGAAGCTATGCACAATGCCCAACATATACACAAGAAATACTAAAATGCCCTCAATCTTCCAACAAAGATTTAAATCATGAAAATGCGCCCAAATCACACCGAAATTAATATTTTAATTTCAATTTAATTTAGAATTTTATATTCTAAAAAATTATCGAAATCCAAAATTATTCCCAAAATAAGATTCTCGGGCCCTTGCACATACACGCGGGTCTAACAACGCACGTAAAAACATTACCAGGTTCACAGGCCACCCATATATATTAATCATATATACAATACAATACTACACATATTATTTATCATATAAATATTTAATTATAAAAATTAAAACGGGACTGGGTCTCATACCATCTATTCCATCAAAAGTGAGAATACATATTCATTCCCACTACATAAGGAATAGGTATTATATTCCAACATAGAATCCTATTACTTACCACAACATCACCACAATTGTAACATCCGGAAGAAAAAAAATATAATAATAATAATAATAATAATAATAATAATAATAATAATATAGTTAGATATTATTTTTAGAATCCTAATATAGATATTATTCTTAGAATCATAATATTTTTAGAATCCTAATATTTTTAGAATCTTAACATAGATATTATTTTTAGAATCCTAGTTATTTTTGGTAATAGCGTTGGATGAACTATCTATATAATCCCTACATGGGGCATTCGATGGATGGAAAATATGAGAAGTGGCTGCGGCACAATTTGTTAGCGCCGAGTGGAATTTTGGCAAAGAAGAATATTCTATGTTTTTCGTACTAATCGAATAGTAAACAAAGTCTGATCATTCTGAAACTTTAGGCATATATTTTCGGCACATAGTTCTTGTTATTCATCCACGTCGATCATTAATAAGTAAGATCTAAAGTCTTGTTTGGCTTATTAAGTGGCTTTTTAATCGTAAAACTAGTTTATTCCTATGTTTTTTATGCATACAATTTAGTCTTGATGGTATTTTTAATTAAATGATAATCCTAAAATATCAATATGGAACAGGTTGAAAAAAAAAAGTTTAAATGATTATTTTGACAAATTTTAACTAAATGATAATCTAATAGTATATGCAGATACAAGTGTATATAGGATCTTCAGTAAGAATTTTAGTGATGGAAAAGTTTAAAAGAAAATAGAAGTCTTGCTTGGATTTCGATAAAAAGAATAAAACGCTAAATTGTAGGTTTGTATAATTGGTTGAGAATTGAATAAATATAGATTATATATATGTAAGTTTTATATATACATATATATACACATGCATATATGTGTTGTTTATATATTAGTTAGAAAAAAAGAAAAAAAAATAAGAAAGTCGAAATAGAATTGAATCGGTGAATAGGTGTATTAATACTACAATAAATATATATTTATTAAAATTGTTGGATATTACAAAAAAAAAATTGGGACATGGCCTAATAGGTATTGAGCAACACCATGGGAAGAGTGGCCAAATTTGTTCAGCTTGCTTGAATCATGTGTGCTTGATGAGGTTGAGTGCCCCAAGGTGGAGGTATTGAGCAACACCATGGGAAGAGTGGCCAAGTATCTCCCACCTAAGGTTGGGGATAAGATAGCTAAAGGAGGGGAGTCTAACTCTAACTTATTCAAAAACAAGGTTCAGCAAGTTGTTCCTTTAGCTATCTTAGCCCCCTACCTTGTATTGAACTTTTATGTGGTTTGAGTTTTGGAAGCCTTAGCCCATTGTTTCTTTCATTCATGTACTTGTCCCTCTGTTTTGCCCCATTGTGCTCTCTAGTGAATTACTTTACTTATTGGAGAAAATTAAAAAACAAGACTTTAAACATCTTCAGCTTTATAAACGGTAATGAGACAAACGGCTGTTGCAAATGAAGAGTTCATACATGTTTTTCATCAAATACGCAGAAGCATAATTTTCATTTCCTTTTTTTTGAGTGTGGTTTCTGCAGCATTTCGATGTGGCTTTATTCTGTGGCTTTTGTAGATCACGTTGATCAACAATTACAAGCTATTAACAATTTGTGAATTTATTGCACTGTTGTTTGACTACTTTTTTTTTCTTTCTTTTTGAATGGCATTACTCATGAATTCTGCCTTGTTTACACTTTTGCGTAATGTCACTGAACTAATGATCATCTTAGGCAAAGAGGCTAACACGTTGAATCGCAATGTTTGCTGCAATTATTTGTTGGACTGACATCGTTAAACAGCTATTCTGATGTTATTTAATTGAGTCAACAAGTTGGACTTGTATAGGAGATCATGTTGGAAAAAATGGTTTAAAACCATTTTTAAAGTGAATGAAAAATTGATTAAAGATGGTAATAGAAGAGTTACCATTGCAAGGATGTGTACTTTTAGTGACACCTATTTGGTGCGAATAGACGTGTCTCTTCCTTTCGTGACTATTCTGAATTGTCACGAGTTCCTCTTTATGTATCATGCTCGCCTTTTGGTTTCTTAATATAAAGTTTATATAGAGTTTTATATTGAATACATATTTAGAAGTTAGAGTCAGTATCAAAAGAAAGTACATTGCATCGTTTGGTTTGATAAGCCTACCGATTGCAGTGCTTCTTTTGTAGGATTCAGATAATTGTATCCTGAGAGATAGACGTTCATAGCACCGTAAGCACTATAGCAGGGACAAATCTATCTTAAGAACATAGTGTCAAACATTAGCCTTGATCTACTTTTCTCATTGAATTCATATGGTCTGGACGTCCAATTTATAGTTTTATTTTATTTATCGTAATTACACAAAAAGTTTACATATTTTTTCCTACAGATCATAACAAGTACTATTAGTTAAACGCCCTCTTGGTTACAGTAAAGAACAAGGATCTTTGAATAAATAGTATCTTCTTTTTGGACCTAGTGTAAGTTAGGAAGTTTGACAACTTGTTCTTTTGTTGTCATGAAATATTTTATGCCGAGTCCCCCACCCCCGCATGGAAATGTCTTTAGTTATTACATGGGAAATATTTATAATTTTAGACATCGTTTGACAGTTTGATTATGCTTTATTCTTGTTTACCTAACCTATATTGGTTTTTACTTTTAATCTAAATGTAATTCAGGATTTTAACGCGTTCTGTTTCATGGAAATGGTGTATGCATTGCCACTCTTCAAGTCTTGCGGCATTAAACACTTCCATATTCCTGGTTTATAATGGAATACTTTCATTAGTAGTTATGCTTCATCTCAGATTTATCTCTTGCCTCCATCTTTCATGCCTATAGTTATGTCTCTTAACGTAAATTGTTTATGATACAGGACTTGGATTTGTCACATCTTTACTCTTTGTCTTCTTTGTTGGTGTTTTCGTCTCATCGTGGACTGGTGCCACAGTTTTCTGGATTGGAGAATGGATTATAAAACGAATGCCCTTTGTTAGGCATATATATTCTGCCTCCAAACAAATTAGTGCCGCAATTTCTCCTGGTAAGAACTTATTATTTAATGTTGGCTTGCTAACTGCCAAAGTATCAAGTTCTTTAAGGGATCTGGATAATTCCACTGTTGTATGTATGCCATCTTAGGCTGGTGTCAGTGGAGAACTTGTACTTTTCTTCGGTATGAAGGTTACATCCCTGAAAAGTAAGGGTCCAAAGTTTGAGGGTATCCCATTAAATTTTTTGCAAAGCTATGATGATAATCCAGCAAGATCCTGTGAGATTCCTGTTACATTCTTAGGATAGTAACTTAAATGGACTTGCTGTTGACGCTGTATGAACCAATAGTGGAGTTCAAGAATGGATCTCAATGCATCGGCAACAAAATTCCAAATGAGACTGAAAAGGGTATGTGTCTGATGCCATGACAACAACCAAGTCTACGACCCTATGTATGATAGAAATTCATAGAATTGATATAACTTATTTAGTTATTTCCTAATTTCATCAGGAACCACAGTAGTAGTTGAATGGGGCCTTATCAATTGCCATTGTATTACCACTTCTAATTTTGTGTCATGCAGACACAAGCCCCTGTTTGGCATTTCTAAAAAGCTTATTTTTTGCAAAAAACCCAGCTTTTAAGCTGTATTGTTTGGCATTTGTAAAAAGCACACTAACTTTTTTTTCATTTCTTTTCCCAAGAAAAAAGGCTATACAAACCCCAATCAGTCTTATCTTTATTTTGAGTAAAATGATTATAATAGACTCTACTAAAAAAAAGCTATCCCAAACACTACAATTTAAAAGCAAAAAGTAAAGATATTTTATACATTTTAACAAAAAAGCAAAAAAGAAAAAAGCTACCCTAAACAATTTATCCCAAACAATCTCACTTTATTTTCGTCCTCTTTTTTTCTTAAAAAGTTAAACCTCTTAAAAGTCAACCTTTTTAGATATCTCAAACAGGGGCATAGTCACTCCATCCGTTAACTTTTTAAGAACTCCAGCAGTTTCAACAATTCCTTCATAGGGGTGGAAAAGTAAATAGAAGAGAAAAGGAAATAGAACAAAAGCAAGGAAACCAATTCCCTTTTTTAGTTTGATTCAGTTTTATATTCTGATAGTGGTGGCGGCGGAGTTGCATGGAGTGCTGGCTAGGGATGGCAGTGGGGCAGGTATTGTACAAGCCCCCCCTCCCCCTCCTGACCCTGCCACTCCAGAGTAGTGTTTCTCCTGATCCGAGTAACTCTATATCTGGCCTTGTTGCAGCTTACTCAACAAGAACAAAACAAGAAATGCAACATCAAATCTTACAATAACGAATTGGGAAATCTTGAAATGATGAATATGAGGGATTTGCATGATGGTTTCTACTTTCTACTACATAGATCAGTTCCATTAAGGAGAATATATATAATCAGCCTCCATCCACTTTTCCACTTTCTCTCTACATATATACTGGTCTATACACATGCACAGTTGTATGCATATATTTTATTAGTCGAACGAAACATGTATAAGAACTATGTTACAATGACTTGGTAAACCCGTAATCTTTGGCATAAGATATTATTTATGAATGGACTTGAAAAATTTAATGCGATTTTGGATAAAAAGGATTTTTATCTTTCATCCATGTGTGGTTAGAAGTTTTTTGTTCTATCATGTGTGAGCTTTTTCTTCTTCTTCAAACATACTTAAAGGCTTAAAATTTCCAATTTGGTTATGAGAGTCGGACACATATCTAATACCCTTACGGCCTTACCCCTGTATTTGTGGTCTTTTTGCCATCCGTAGTGTGTCTTATATTGTCACCTCAAGCAGTAAGGTTAAGGAGAGGAACAGAGAAGGATATAGTTCTTATTGAATTACTTTCTATCAAAGTTAACTCTCCAACAAAGCTCAAGGAAAGTGCTCTATTTGGTACTCGCCATCCATAGTTTTGTTTGCGCTGAACTTCTGTACAAAATCTCAAAATAGCCTGAAATTTGCAGAAATGATGTTACAGTTTCTTATTTATCATTTGCAAAAAGTAAAGTTTTGTGGCATGCGATTGTTATGTTTAGTATTTCGCACCTTAGGTTGGCCATACCCATGGAGTAAATATTTGCAAAACATAGCAATATTCAGCGATATATTGATATTTTACATGAAGCGGTGAAATGATTTTAAATAAATTTTGCTCAATTCGTACTATATTGTGGATACATAGTAAAATATCATCATATACTGGAGGATGCACTGTACTTGGATATATTGCATATATTTCACAATAATTCTAACATAATTACAGAGATATGCAATTTTAATATTCTTTAATTTATAATAAGAATTATCCAGTTTTTAACGTTAAATCCTGATAAGCTGCTGACATGGGTAAGCCAGGTACCAATATTCATAATATATAATTACCCAAAAAAAAGGAACGAGAAAAAGGAGAAGAACCATATTTTTTTAAAAGTATCTCTTGTGATAGTTTTAGAAAAGGGGAAAAAAAAACTTGGTCTTGTGCTGAATTAATGAAAATCCTTTTTGTTAAGTCTGCCGCATCATCTGATGAATTCTTTATATGTTCTCCTTTTAGGTTCCTAATTCCACAGTTTCTCTCTCCTTCACATGGTCTGACATAGAGTCAGTGTCACGACCAACTATCTCGTAGTAAGTAGGGTATGCTGTGGTTCCAAATTTCCAATAAAACATGGGTGAAGTACAGCGAGTACTCAGTACTTACCAATGTGGTCTTGAGGTCTTATTGTAGAGTTTCGATGCTAGCTCAGAGTCTCATCAGAGTCTCGAGTGCATAAGAACTCTATGCCGGTACACTACTAAGTGTACTATCAAAATCTTTTGCAGCATTGGTATATACTATATTCTGCCAATATATCCATCGGCATATCCATCTTACCCTGATCCCAATATATCCTTTTTGTTGATATTTCATCCCTTCGCTATAATTTCTGTTGTCTAGTTCTGATGCAAGTATTGAGCATAAGTATCATTTGTTTGGATTCAAATGGTTACTTAAACATGGGTGATGGCGACGTAATATTTACATAAAGAAGTTGATGGTATATATATATTTTTCATTGAGATGGCCAGTAACCATGATGATGTTCTTTGACAAACTGACTCAATTTGAGATTTGTATTAAAAATGGGTAATAAGTTCTTATCTATTTTTTATTATATATTTCCCTATGTAGCACAGCTAGCAAGACCCTTGCTAAGATTGCTTCTCATACCACAGATCAGCATATATGTTTATTTTGAGCTTGTGAGTTTCCGCGCATTGCTACATTGTTCCTTCAGTAGGAATTGATCTAGTAGTTCAAAACTTCAAATTGATTTAATTTATGTACTTTCTGAACATCTATCAATATTCTTTTTTCTCTTTGGTAAATGCTTATTGGTTTGTATTTTGTAATTGATTTCATCATCTAAAGTTTTGGCATGACTATAAACCATACATTTATTATTTCGCAGACCAAAATACAACTGCATTCAAGGAGGTGGCAATTATTCGTCATCCACGTGTTGGTGAATACGCATTTGGTTTTATCACATCATCTGTCATCCTTCAGGTAATTTTGGTCACTATGGGGTATCTCTTCCATCAGTGTAACTTCTTTAATTGCATTGCTTTTAGTCATTCAGAGAACTTCTGGAGTACTTTTTCAAGCAACTGAATTTGGGATGATAGTGTAGCCATAGCTTCCTAGAGAAGACTTCATTAAAAAACTTAAAGCTATAACTATGAGGCTCCAAGTGTCCGAAGCCATAGAAGCATTAATGGGTCCAGAAAGAATATCATCCAACTCTCTGGGGATAAATATGGTTCCCACTAGTTATTTTTTCCTTTCAACAGTTCTGTTTTTTTTCCTTATATTTTCTAATTTATTTTTTTCTTCCTATACCTTGCAAGCACATACTTCTATCAAAATGAAAAGCAATACTAAATGAGAAAAGCTTTTCTAGTTTTTGTGCGAATGGTAGGGTAGAAGTTACTTAATACGAAATAGATTGCATTACATTAGCAAGTGAATTCATGCTAATTCAGCAGGTTATGCTATCATAGCACAGTAATGTTCCTGCAGTGCTACAATTATATACGAAAGCTACCATCAGAAGTTTTCCCTACATTAGTTTTGCATAATGCATTTTGACAGATATGACACTGATAATAAAGTAATGGGCCCAAATGATTACAATGGAGACTTCTTTTTTGGACTAAAAGTTGCTTATTCATTGGCTTGAGGCACCTACCTATTTATAGGCTTTGAAGGAAGTTGTGTGCCTTTTTTGAGCAGGCTTTTGGTAAAATCATTTCAGGATTTCTTTTTCAATATTTCCTATCATATTGGATTGGTTTGTTCCAATGAAGAGTATGGTTTACCCATTTACTTCCATTAAAATGTTTTCTTTGATGGGGTAGACTTAACAAACACTCACCAAATATGTATGAAATTATTAACCGAAACATCGAAGGTAAATAGGGAATTAATCAATGCAGAGTTCATTGGTGTATTCAAGGCATCAATTTTGACAGCAATATACATGACAGTGTGACCCGTGATATCCCTGAATTTGGCAGTTTGAAGGATTTTTAGATTATAATTAATAATGTCAATAGATGTACCAGTATGCAGTTTGAGGCAGGAAGGTGTACTTGCTAATAAAAACAAATATGCGTATTACACTGGTTGCACCCCCTTATTGCCTCTTTTTTATTTTTATTTTACACACACAGACACAGACACAGACACAGACACACATATATATAAATTTCCCATTCGTCAAGTGACCGATTTTTTTTCTCACCAAATAAAATTTGCAAAAGGCACCGAGCTCAGGTCTTGAGACAATTATAGGGATACACCCCTGAAGTTTCTACAACAATGACAGCCCTTGTCAAAATTGTCAGATGACTGACATTAACGGAGCATGCCTTTTTACTTTTTGGCCCGTTTATTTATTATGATATTTTGGTTGTAAAGGCAAAAGTTTGCCAAAAGACAAAATACTCTTGTAACGGTATTATTGACATTTTACAATGATTTTTCGAAGATAATTAGCATTATTTCATTAGCTTTTTTCAGCTTGTTGCTTTCTTGCTAGAATCTAACTACTAAGGTTTTCCGATACCGATATATAGAGTTTGACGCCAATATCAAGATACAAAAGATGGTAAAAGTCTGAAGTCTTGAGTGTGTATAGCTTTTATTTATAGGAAGGAGGCAGTTGTACGGCACTGCATGCTTGTGATTTTAGGAAACTATTAGCTCTCCAAGTTTCCCTTCTCCATTTAACACAAAACATTGTATCATATCTCACTCTCACACGAAGTGAAGGTCCCATATAATTGTGGATTCTGGAACCCACCCACCCCCACACGACTGAATTGTGCACCTAGTATTTTTATTGTTGTCGCTAACGAAAATTATGATTATCATTTTGTGTATTTGCAACTTTCTATAAAATAACCCTTAAAAAATGCCAATAATTTAGGATGTGCTTGGGTACTGCTCGTTATTTGCAGACTCCTACACTCGCACGACATGGGTATAAGTTTGTTTTAGTTTGTGTGGTAGAGTTTTTGTGTTTGTTGATCAGTCGAAGGTAGCATTATCACGTAAGTGTTCTGGATCTCCCCCTTAAGTCAAGGACAATACATTTTGCTAATTCATCCACCAACAAACTGTTAGTTCCGAGTGAACCACGTCAGTTTTAAATTGTTCATATGCTATGTGAAAATTAGGTGGCTGACTCTGTTGGTAAAGAAATTAGAGGTGTCAATCAATGAACTATTAATATATCTTCAAATAGGTTTTGGAAGCTAGAAGTTAAATGAATTAAACTTTCCACCTACTATGCAAGAAAACTCCCTTTTATTTTTTGTCTTTCCCCTTTAGGTTTTTTGTTTTGTTTTGTTTTGTTTTTTTGTCCCCTG
>JAULJZ010000003.1:6427203-6456885 GCA_032270985.1 Heliamphora pulchella
TCGGGGGGGGGGGGGGGGGGGGGGGTGGTCTCAACTTCAAGAGAATTGTAGGCTTTTGAACTTTAGGTCTTTTATGGAGCTGGAAATTAATTTATTTCTAGCTTCTGCACAATGTTGATATGTTCATTTCAATTAGTTTTTGACTATTTATGTACCAAATAAGCAGCCACATACGCATGACATTCTAGTTGAGTCAAGAGGGTCGGTGGGGTGGGGTGGGGACTTGAGAAGCATGCACAGACAATTTCAGATATTGCCCCCATCTGTGATAAATCATTTCGTTAATTTTGCGAACCATGCGAGCTCCAAGGCTACTGATCAACATTATTTTTGCATATCAGGCATTGAGTACACCAGTTTATGGTGATATTTTACACTGGATTTATTTCCTTCAGTTTCAACTTGTTTTTGAATGCAGAGAGATGACGGAGATGAGGAGTTATGCAGTGTTTTTGTCCCAACAAACCACCTATACATTGGTGATATACTCTTGGTTAACTCCAAGGATGTCATCAGACCAAATCTGTCTATTCGTGAAGGCATAGGTATGTTATCAGTGTTTTCATGTACATTATGATCATGATTACTGTGCAACTTAGCAAATCTTTTTTTTTATTTATAAAAATAAATATTGCACGTGTAATAGATAGTTGAGTGCATGCATCATGCATGGTATGAAACCCTTCATTTTACTCTAACCTTTATTATTGATGAATTTGTCTAAACTTGTCATATATATGCATCTTGTTACTATTCACAACTGGAAGGTAAAATTATGATAATGTATCTTGGGATGAAAGTGAGAATTATAACTTAAAAAACCAAGAAAAAAGATAATAGAAGAAGAACATAAAAGAAAATTGGAATTGAGAATGCTAGTTTGTGATAGAAGTTAGTCTCTAGGAGATTTGGGTCTTATTATACCTTTTACGTTGTAATGATGCATGAGTTTGATGTTGCCGAAAGTTTCATTGAGATCTTTTGATGCTAACTCTGCCTCTGTGGTCATTAGGCCCTATTTTGCAGGAAAAAATGGCTAAGCAGATTGCATTTGCTCCTACCACCTGCAGTTTGTACCAAATTCTGGCATGCTTTGGGTTTTTTTAGTTCTATTTTGAAGTTCATGATGCTTAACAAAATTATCTTTCATTTAAACTCAATTCCATATCCCTCAAATCCCAATAACTTGCTGTCTATTGCATGAGTGTGACTTGTCCAATGAGCTTGATGCTAGACACATGCCCTGATTGGCAACTTTGGCCTTTTGACTTTTTGGCTAAAAACGCTAAAAAGTTAAGGTTGTCCGTTTGGCAAAAAAACAAAAAAAACTAAAAAGTCAAAATAAAAACAAAAACACAAACTACCAGAATATTCTATTCAAATTCCTCACTTTTAAAATACAATAATACCACCCATTTATAACTTATTTACTACCACTACCAATTACATATAATTGTTAATATCAAATATATAGAAGAGTAAAATTGTCCAATTTGAACAAAAAACAAAAAAGCTAGCTTTTTACTTAAGCAACCAACTTGAAAAAAGCTAGCTTAAAATCTAAGTTATCAAACAACTACTTTGAACCAAATTTAGCTTTTTGGTTAAAACGGCAAAAAAGCTAGTTTTTAAGCTAGTTGTCAATCGGTGCCACAATCTCAGTTTGTCGTTACCCAAACCCCACCCTATGTGATCTTGGCACTGTGACCGGCCAGTAGCACTTGCTAAGGCCTAAACTGAACTGAAGGGACAGAATGTGTTTTGTTACCTTGTCGATTCATTAATTTGAAATCATTAGCTATAACTTGTGAAATATATGTCAAAGCAGCATGCTTTAAGTTCTGTACATCAAAGATGATGAAGCATACTTCACTTCCTTTGGTTGTATTCACTAGTGAAAGCTAGCGATTAGGAGGGTGTCATGCCTCACAAGACATTCTCTCCATTAATTATTCAAGCTTAAGGTTGGTTAATCATGATTAAAACACTTAAGCATTTTGATTTAAATAATATATTATTAAGCCAAAGCTTGTATCAACTAAGTCCCTAATCAGTCACATAAAAGAGATCATCTCATTTGAAGGCCCAAGTTAGGCTTCAATTCATCTGAAGATAATGTGAAATCAAAATAAAGCACGTGAAGCATGCTTATTTATTTTTCATGTACATAACTTAAAGCATACGCAAATAAAGAGAAGGTTAAACGCTAATATTCTTGGGACGCTAATATTCTTGGGTGTTGGTAATATCTTGGTATTACACAGTTAAATGCCACACAATCATTTCATATCTTAGTGCCTCAACTCACCACCTCTCTTTTTTTGGCCCCTTTATTTGTGATCCCTTCACTTCTCCATATGAATGGATTAGTTGGTTTTTTGTTGAAAATGACTGAACCTTGTTAAACAGTATATTTCATCCCATTTTTTCTTACATCACTGTTTATTTCAGCATCTTTGTTTTAGCTAGAGTCATTAAATGATGTTTTTAACGGCCCAGTTTTCTGTAGCATACAACATATTGGCCTTGCAACTTATAAGTCCTCCTACAACTTGGCCTTTTTCTTAGGTCAGAATTCTACAATTCAACAATATTTCTGAAGCCTGCTCGATTCATTCAACCTCCCACCCTGCGTAAATAATATGAAGCATTTTCCATTTCATATATCCCCTTAATTGATAGTTATTTATTTATTATTATTATTATGAGGCATAGAACATTCGGAGAAAGCAAAGGTAGGAGGAATGAAAAAGGTATTTCTCTGGAAAAAGGAAGCAGTCTTATTTTGTTTTGTTGCGTGGGATGGAGAAGACAACAAAAAATGGATGTCTTTCAACCTCACTTTTGACCCATTATATTAAAAGAATGGTATTGTTTCAACAGTAAAATACAATAAAGGATCTCTTTCCTTTATATGGATAGAAAGATTATTGTATGGTCAGAGTAGGAAATTGTTTTGCCTTCCCTTTTGCTTCCTATTAGACAATGTTAATCCCAACCCTTATCCTTTCTCCACCTTCTCTCTTCCCCCTCTAGTGTCCTAGGAAATGGACTTTAAGTCTATTGGCAACATCTCCTCAGTCTCCCCTTGTAGGTGACACATTCAAGAAGTCATAAATGGTCACTCGCAATCATCTCTTGGCCTTCATGTTTAAACTATATCCTCGTTTTTTATTTTGATTTGCTGTTGTTATACTTTTGTCTTGGTGCCCCTTGTCCTAAAACCTCTATGAATCTTCTTAGTCCCTAGAAGGGCAAGAAAAACTGAACATGCTCAATCTACCATCTTTCCCCTTTACATAAATAACGCTAGAAAATTATAGTCAGTCTTTTAGCTTTTAGAGTTGACGGGACTTCTTATTCAGCCGTTGAAAGCATTTGGTTTGGCAGCCGTAAACCTAAAATTGACAGGCGGCATTTCATGCTTAACTTTAGGCAAGTACTTTGAACTTTACCTTTAGAACTTTGATTTAATTGCTATATCTGGAATCATGCTTAAAGTTAACTGCATTCCTATAACAATCGAAGCAGGGATAATGAATCTTCATGCATTTTCATCATTCTAAAATCTTCTTCTTTTTTTTATATGTTCTCAATTCTGTGGGAACATGAACTTGCATCATTTCTCACGTTCTTTCTACGACAACAGAGATCATTGTTTCTGGAGGAATGACAATGCCACAGAGGATTTCTCCCTTGGCAATGGGTGCTCGACCGGGTGAAAGAATTGCTCTTAATAGAATAATTTGACAATGTTCACTATGAGACATGCTAGATATCTGTGTAATTACTGTTTGATCAAACTTTCTTATCTTTTATTTTCGTTTGTAGTTACTATCAGTTGATGACAAGAATATGATTAGTTGGTTAGTAACTACATAGTCAATTCGGGTGATGGTTTGGTTTGCCACCTTTTAATTGCCTCGTTAGCCACAATTGCTCTGTTATGATTGATGTGGCCTTTTGTGTGTGGTGTGTGCACGCACACGTGTTAGGGAGGAACCCCTCAATGCACCGCCCATCCACTCTTTAGAGGTAAATTTTTAGATACCTGCAATCATTAACAAATTACATGTGTCATTTAATTCAGAATGCTTTTAGTGAAAATTGAACACAGAACTTCTAAATTTACGACCTTAGCTATCCTGGCTGGCGTTGGTCCCGGTGATGTGATGTGGTATGTTTACTTGTATGTGTACACTATGTGGAGGGTTGTCTCCTCAATTCCTCCTTATCATGCACCCCAAGCTTTAAAGGTGGTTCAGCTTTTACCTTTGCAGTAACCAAACATAATTCTTCCAAGTCTACTTTCCTTTGCGGGATTTTGGTTAGTGAATGTTGTTTCCCATTTGGGATAAATTTTGACATTTTTGTTTATCATCATTTTTGCCACTTTTTAAATCTTTTTATTAAACTTTTAAAAATTGCCTCGATAGGAGGGATTGTAATTTTTTAAGAAATTGATTAAAGAAATCGTTAAAGACAAAAAAATAAGCAATTTAGAATCTTGATTTTAAATGACTGACTATTTATCTTTTAAACTTTTTTAATATTCTGTCTAAGAGACTTATTTTTTTAGTTTGTCTCATTGAAAGAAATTGAAAATATAATAATTTAATCAAACAATTAAAAAAGCTTACTCAAGACATAAATAAGTAAAATAAAATAAATAAATAAATTATTAATTTAAATGAGTAACATAGATGATGGGCAAGCATTGGAAGAGTTGTCAGTGGTCATGTTATTTGGGCTATCCAAAAGCAAGAGATTTTAACAATAACTAAGAGATTACTCGAGAAAAAAAAAACATTTTCTATATTATTTTCTCTGCCCAATCCTTGTTCCTAGCATTTATGATTGTTGAACAATTCCATTGATTTGAGAGAGCACATTGTTGGTAACAGTTTGAGCTGTCAAACTTAAATAATATGGAACCAAGTGATCTACATTTTGTGCCTTAGACCAACTGCATTTTATTAACATAAACAGATATTGGAATGGAAATAGAACATTAATAATATAAAAATGATCTGTGCACATACGCAAAACACAACCGGATACAATCCTCTCACATGATGTGTATAACCCCCATGAGAGGGATGTCTCCGATTCTCTGACTGAATCTGTGCATGTATCACAATTGCATGAATCAGAACTGTTTTCAATTTCCACATCCCACGATTGGGTAGGAGGGATAAGGGTTCAATTGGATAACCCAACAAAATCAAACAAAAGAAAAACACCCAAAAAAGGGAAAAACAACAACAACAAAAAAAACAGAAAAAACGAAGAAAACTCATAGTACAGGACCCAACTCTATACACAACCAACCTCCTTGCCATCCCCACTTCCTGAGAGATTTTGGAACTGTAACCAAAAGTTGCACACTAAGTTCTGGAACAGGCACATGAACTTTATGAATAGATGATCAAAAAATAGGATACATTACATCACAGTACCAAAGTTGAGGTATTGATCTATAATGAAACAAGAAAATGGGATCAGGAGAATAACTATGACCATATCTAATTCACAATCACACAAAAAGATGCAAGTAATCTGTACGAAAAGATTACAGATACCCACCACAATGGGAGAAACAGATCTGTTATCTTACATGCAAAATGCAGTTCTGGGAAATTAAAACATCTCTAACCCAAAAAGTCAAAACAAACTACGACCTCGAACAAATCCAGAAATTCAGCAACCGAGCTTGAGCTTCTTCATGCTGTACCTTTAAACTTGGCATCATATTCATATGGTTGCTGCACGAGAAAAAACAACACTTTCGTTATGCGTCCAATATTGAAGAAGCACACTAAAAAGTGGACGAGAACTCGAGAAGAAAACAAGTGAGCTATAGCCAATGGGATACAAGGTCGATAGTGGACATTCTTCGAAGTAAATAGCCTCTACAGAAGTCAGATCACCATGGAAACACGCTAATATTTATGAGTTGCTCAATTGAGAGGTGGAAGGAGCACCTGAACCAACTAAATTTGATCTTAGAATTTGAAGGAAAAAATTTATGGATACTACAAAGCTTTATCCTGGACCCACGATGAATAGTTATTTGACCCAAAATGAAATTCCATCATTTTAATGAAGAGGAGAAAGAACAGTTAACAAATGTGTTCTGCCAACTAATGATCATGTCCAGCCAGCTGAAACATAAGTTGCCAGACATGTTAATAAATGTGTTCCCAAAACACACTTTTTTATAATACGAGGAATCAACTGAACTTCCAATCTCTCTTGTCCAAATTTCCCAGAGGCAGGGTGTCGTATTCTAGGTTTATCACGAGATGGATGGACCAAAAACAGCTACATATATCTTTCGATGATGGAAAACAAATAAAATCCATAAAGAGAGAAAACCCTCTTATAAGGATCCAAACACATACCAAAAACACAGCCGAAATTAACCTGCGTGCAAACCATCGATTGTGCATTGCTCGCTGGGCACTTGCTGCAGCTTCCACAGTTTCAAACCGCAAATACACATAACCAGAACTATTCCTGTAAGTTAGATAAAGTTGGATTAATAACATTGGCTTAGGATACAAGAGAATTATGAGTATATTACACCAAAGGAATATAGTCTCAAATTTGCACCACAGCCTAAGAGCAGGGAATGCAGTTGAGATTTCATCATTATGATCAGGGCAGAAGTCAAGAATGTGAAAGAAGGATGGGAAGTCTCTTTCATCTTCTTTTACATGGCAAGTTTATTTAGGTTCTATATGGAGTTGATCGCGGCCGGTTGGAAGGGAGATGGGGTGCCGAGGAATAAGAGAAGGGCATGGATCTTGATATCTTTGCGTTTGATAAGGTTGAAATGTAATAGAAAATCTTGTGAGGGTATGGAGGTGCCGTTGTACATGTTGAAGGGCGTTTTGTTGGTTTATTTGTATAGTTGGAAGTCCAAAAAAGAGGGACAGTCTGTGGATGACATTGTTGACTTTATATGATCTTTAGCCTTGTAATCTAGTAATCTACCTTCCGATGAAGTTTCTGTTGGTTTACTCAATTTTTTGTTAGTTGCTAGGTTGCTGCCCTCCCTTTCTGTAAAGGGGGTTCCTCCCCTCCAATAAGGATTACATCTATTAATGCTCTTTTATAGAAATTACTTATCAAATAAAATGTCAAGGATGTACATTGTTGCTGGGTAAGATAGAACAAGCACAAACTATGAAGCACAGACATGTCAGAATAGGTGCCGTAGTTGTGTCGGACACGCCGGATACACGGGGGACACGCCGAGGGACACACGGGGACAGGCGTGTCTAATTTTGGACACGTCAAACCCGATGATAAAATAAAAAACCCTAAGAGCCTCAGTGCATAGATTGAAAAAATACTCTACCTCTCGTCTTTGCTAACCATCGCGATCTTGACCAACAAGCTCAACGACCCGCGATGACCTCAATCTCACCAGTGACAATCACCAACAACCTTCAATCGCCCTCTAAGTAAACACTCATTTTCTTCCTTCTATTTTTTGGCGGCTTCTCTCTATATTTTTTTTCTACTTGTCTGCGTCTTCTTCTCTCTTCTTCTCCTCCTCCCCTCTTTTTTTAATTTTTGGCTTTTTCTTCCTTTGAGCCTTTGAATGATTCGGCAATAATGGTCTATTTAGTTGTTTCATGGTTTTTTTTCTTTATAATTTTAGTTTTTTGTTTATCTTTTTAGTCATTTTTTATTTTTTTTCTTTATAATTTTAGTTTTTTGTTTATCTTTTTAGTCATTTTTTCTTTTTTTTCTTTATAATTTTAGTTTTTTGTTTATCTTTTTAGTCATTTTTTCTTTTTTTTCTTTACATTTTTTTCATCTATTTTCTAGTTGTTTTCTTTACCTTTTTTTTTGGAAGTTGTTTGTGAATGTTTTATTTATAAATATAAGATAAGTATATAAATAAAAATATATTTTGTCATATCCCCGCCGAGTCCATATCCTAATTTTTTTTTTGAAATTGCCGTGTTCCGTGTCCGTATCTATGCTTCATAGTACACAAACAAATGGGTCAATAAAATTCATTTTCCCAATTCAGAACCTATTAATATCCTAAAATGACTCTCTTCCGTGAGCAGAGTCAATGAACCGATGAGTGCAATTTCTTTTCCTTCCAAACGCACCTGTCTAGGGCCTAATATAAAAGCAAAAAGCTCCAGGAACTTGGTATTATCAAAAAAAAGAAGGATACACCATAAAATGATTGCATTGGAAGGTTGGCATTTATTCCTTGTAAATGGCTGTTACTTTAAGCAATCCCAAATAAAATGACTTCCCAGCTGACTCAGTTTCGAGGAAAGTTTTGCAACAATATAAAATTCCTTAAAATGAGATTTTACTATAATATAAATTAAAAAAATTACTATCTTTTCAAATATGTTAGCCTACAAATCCCAGCAAGTATCAGACACTAATATTGAGTAGTGCCATTTTAACCTTATCATGTCCCATAAATGGATTCAAGAAAAGATTTTTTTTTTAAAAAAAGAAAAATGAGTTCTCAATACCCAACGGCTGCCCAAAAAATGGTGGAGGTAGGTAGTTTGTGTTTTTGGTTTTGGTTTGGTGTCAGGTCAAATGCGTACAGATTTTCACACATGAATTTGAAAATTACATCCATGAATCCAAACAAACCCTGTGAACAACCCGCCTGAGAAATCTCTCTCTCTCTCTCTCTTAGATACAGATTTAGAGAGTGAGTTAAGCGACCAATTATAAATTGTCATTTGAAAATACTGTTAAGCGCTGATAGTGGCACCACCACCACTGCCAAAATCCACCTCACCCACCACTACCATCACTTCCCTCCATCGTCATCATCTCCCTTTAACCCTTCATCTCCTTTACCCACACCAGTGCTTTTGCCTGCAGTGACACTCCAATACCCATCCCATTGCAAGACCCTCAGAATTAATGCCCCAGACACTTGCCAAGGACCCCATCAATAGTAATTATTCAGCACATTCCCAGCTCAAACTCCAACAGCACAATTAACTACTAAGTGCACTTTCTCACAGCACAATTAACTACTAAGTAAACAAATTTTCTTCAATTTTGAAAATTTCCTACAAAAAAATCCCAACGTTCTCCACTTTCATCCCAACATCGAGAAGAAAATATCCTGATATTAGAATTTTTCTCAGAAGAATTAATAGAATCAGATTTATTGATTAGTTGATTCATTGATTTATTTATTATTATTTTGTAACATGTAGTTGAACTTAAATCCTGGAAAATTATTTTGGCACTAGATTCCTCCTGCAAACGAAGAGATCCAGATATTCATACTGAAACACTACCTGTAAGGCAATACACTATAAAACAGATACTTGACTTATCTTCTAAATAATGGCAGGCTACTGATCCTAGGCATAGAAGGACTGGGAAACACGTCATAAATATCGCATAACAATGCAAAAACATGAAAAATACAAACATGATAACCTAGGTAACAAGTAGCATTATGATGCACTATATCATTAGACTCACTTATCCACGTAGATATGTTTCACTCTGCCGTAATTTGAACATTCTTCTTGCACATCCTCTTTAATGTCCACATCGAACTCCGGATCCATCTGTATAATAGAGTCAAGAGTAAATGCATCCATACAATAGGGACTGATGAATGCAGGTGTTAAGTATAGGTATGTGTCTAAGAGTTGGATTCATTTAATTTTCATATCAGGAACAAAGGTCCACAGAAAAATGTCTATTTTTCTTAATATCTTTTTATTTTATTGGGTTAAACGGTATTACAAAGTGGCATTAAGCATTTTCACAATTATATGAGTGTCTTATACATAATTAAATGGCAAACTCAAATCTGTATATGTACTTGTCGGGTAAATTGAGTAAACCACACATGTTGGACTCATATATGATACCTTCCCAAAGGGTCGAGTATCAAACAGGGGTACTTGCACACATTTAGGAGAGTCCATGTAACATAGTTCGCAAGTGAAAGAGGTAAAAAAAAATGTCAGGGAGATTACACACCTCTGTTGCTGGATCAAACATATTCTTCAGGAGTAAACACTCACTGGGCTTCCCAATGGGCTCTGAGGCCACAGAAGTGACAAGTGCAGGAAGAGCTGGAGCAGGAACTGCAGTTTGGCCATTGATAGGCAAGACAGTGGCTTGTTGATTTGGAATACCATTAAGCAATGGAGCTCCAAGAGACCCCGCAATACTACAGAAGAATCACAATTAAGTCTACGCTTTATGGTATGTTATTAAAAAAACCAAAACGATAGACACAAACCTTGTGGCAACACCACTACGATCCAGCTTCTGCATTAGCAATGCTCTTGATTGAGCATTTAGAGACTGTACAGAGAATATTAGGCATTAGCTAGTAGTACTTCTGAAAAAAGTGTGCACAGTATACGAGTACATACTCATCATTGTCACAAATCCACCGTTTTTCTTCCTATATTTCAAAATTCGTACACGATGTATTTTTTTTTAATGGTTATACTTGCACATAATTAGACATCCAAATTTCTCCAAATATAACTACAGAATTACTAAACCGACAATCAATGCATTTAATGCAAGAGGATTTGTTTCTAATCTGCAAAACTCGTTTAGCAAGAGGGGTATCCGTAGCATGCAGCATGCAGAGGGCCTAAGTACTAATGATATTGGTGATTACTAGTGCATCATGCAGGATCCATTGCCTTCATACTACAGTAATTTATATTCAATAAGGATGAAAAGTGGACAGCGGGGGCTGGATGGTCTTAGGACTATGGACCAGTTGGGATCCATCACCCCCCCCACGCCCCCCAAAAAAAAGTCATTGTAATAATACTTTTTACTTAACAAATATAAAATCAACATATTATGAACTCATAATATTTTGTAATAAACATATAAACAACCACAAATGCATCAGAACTTTTGACACAAACTTGTTGCCATGGTGGAATCTTGTTGCTGGATCCTCCTACTTGGGAGACGAATTCTCTTCTGAACATCGCTCCCGCACTCCAAAGTAAGAATATTATAAAAACTCGCTCCCATCGAGAAAGAATTTTGCTCTCAACTAGAATGGAATCTCTCAGGCATATAATTACCAAATAAACAAAAGAAAAGCTACGAAGTAAGAGAAAATCTATAAAATTCATAAAATTATAAAACAAAATTAACTCAAATGCATGATAATACCTTATATTTGCATAATATTTATTTATATATCCAAAAAATAATTTGTATTTGACACTAGTCTACAATATTTATTCATATTTTAGCATATATTACAACTAAGCAAAAAAATATTTCTTACGATACATAAAATATATAAATGTTCCCATAGACGATCCCAACCTTAGACACTTCTATATGCCCTCGCTCTCCCGTCCCCGATCCCACTCTCGCTCCCACCCCGGATTCGTGGAACTAAGGATGGAATTTGACCCTTTAACCAATCTACCCATCATCAAATCACACCTTCCTCAAAATAACTCCCTCAAAAGGTGATCACAGCTGACTTTGAAAGGACAGCAAACTTTGGAACTCGATCGGTTTCAATCTGATGTTAAAGGCAGAAAGGAGTGTACATAGAAGCTACAATGCTTTGGACTTTAATGGGCTACTAATATGGTTATATGGTTTAAAAGCTAATTGAAAGAAGAAGAAGAAAGGAGAAGAAACTCTATGCAGTGCACTTAACAATACAATTAGCCCTAAAACAGTACTTTCACTTTCAGTAGTGCCAACTACTAGTTTTAAGATTAGTACGCGTTGACAAGTGTTGTTTACACAACAGTGTCAACATCATGGTAACACCTCACACAAGTCTATTCCACGTGGCAGGATTTCAATACAATTTGACAGTTAGTATAGTTAATGAAAGACATTCTGTCACAAAATTTGAATAGACATCACGTCTACATGATTTGTGATACTTATAAATTTTGGCTATTGACATTGATCACAGTTTATCAAAGTTTCTGAAATTTGTGATACATCCTTCTTCACTCAAATCCTCATCCTTTGCTTTCAAGAAAACATAAAGCAACAAACTTTCTACGACCCATTTGTACTTTTTCTCCCTTTCCCGGTGATAAATAAACTTTCCAAACCCAACATATAAACCAAGTTTCATCTCGCATTTATAACTTCTTTAATGCAGTTCCACGTTATATTAGGTTAAACAAAACCACATGATTACATGCTCCCATGGCAACATAACTGCACATGGAGCCTACATAATTGTGACCTTGTGCCTTGGCACCCAGATGATCCTGACTAACCTGGTTCAAAAACTTTAACTGGACCTAGCTCTTAGGTACTGATTTACATCATTAATCAAAAGTCTGTCACAAGCTGCACCACTTTTTCTTGATAACATAATGGGACAAAATTTAACTCACCAAACCACCCCCATCATCATCATCAAAGTCAGCTGCTTTGGTCCCTGAATCCTGAACTCCAACGTGATCTGTAACTGATGAAACCTGCAAAGGAATGAAGAAAACTTGTCAGACAAATTTTGCCCTCATAAAAGTATCCTTTCACAGTGGCGTAATTCAAAAGGAAAAAACAATGGAATAATTATATTTTGACCACAAAATTCAGCAATACCCCAATTGGAAGCACAAATAAGTAGAAGCCTTCATCATTAAAAATGAAATAGGTATATCTAGTTAGTCAATAGTCTTTCCGGAGAACCTTTACTTTCTATTATTATACTATATTAGTAAAGCGCTAGCACCTGCAGAAGAGTAGAAGCTTACCTTGATAATTCGACCTGCAATCTCCAATTTTCCATTCAAACTTTGAGCTGCCTTTGCATGTTCAAGTTGAGCAAACTACAACATAACAATGAAGTAATAAATCTTAATTAACAAACATCAATAAATAAATAATGCCATTTAACAACAAATGCATATTCTTAATGCAGTCAATTTAATACTAACTTGAATAAATCCGAAACCTTTGCAGTGTCCCGTCTCAGGGTCAGTAGGCAGTTGCACAAGCTCCACAGGCCCAAAAGCTTCAAAAATCTGCAAGTCCCAACAAAGAAATCCGCGTTGTTATCGAATCAGTTACTTAGACCACTGAATTAATAGATAATCAACAAAAACTCACTAATTAACAGCAAAGGAAGGCAACCCAATGGAAAACATGGCTCGAAGCTACAAGCAACCCAAGTGCAAGGAAAACATAGCAACAAAGTTTTTTTTGGGGAGGGGGCAAATCCCCAAAGAAAAAGTGAGGGAAAGGCAGTAGGTTCTCATTAGCTATGAAATTAATTCCCCCTTTAGCAAAGCTAGGAACCCAATTAGAATTTGCTTTAAAGCAGTCGCCATGTTATTATTTTTTATGCATAAAGGTAATATCTGATAAACCACCTAAAAGACGCAACCTATGTTACCTAGAACACATATCATTCCGGTACGAAGAACAAAAATGGGAACATGGTACGCCACATACCTTAAATTGTGGTATGATAATGGTAGGTTTCTAATAAATTACAATATTAGAATATACTTATTTCACAAGATCTCATAAAATATAATATAAATAGTTAAACACATTTTTAAGAAGCATTATAACAAGTTTTCTTACTACATATTGTCTTGCCAAAACTTTACCTCTAGAATATAGTTTAATATGTTTGGTTTTTTTTCAACACATAAAGTATTAAAGAAATAAATAAGAAAATCTTGGAAGATCGCTTTAGAACGTTAAATACCATTTTTCGGAATGTATATTCCAAAACGTAAAATTGCTAGCGCGTTAACATTTTTTGGTAACACAACACTCAACCAAATACACCCGAAGCATACAAGTGCCGAAACAAAAACAAAAAACCTATATGGTGGATGTGCAAATTCCCCAATAATTCTATAAAGAAAGAAAAAAAGAGGAAAAAGTCCATGAATCCAAAAAAGAAGGCCGAAGACCGAAGGCCAAAAGCACCACTACTTTTTAACCCCTCAAAAGATATACAGTTTCACTATCCAAATGCACTACATAATGCAAAGAGTCACCAAGTTCCAAGCCTTCTTGATGCCAAACCAAATAAGAAGAAATGGATAGAAAGAACACACATGGGACGACAACCTTAACTTCCACACACACTCGATATTGATAAAAATAAAATAAAAAACAAAAAAAAACTAATGACTACATTGACAACCACCTTATGTGTAGGTTAACCCTAAGATAAAAAACATAATATCCTAAATAATAAATTAAATAACTCAAAAATAACTCTTAATAAGTTCAAATAACTTTCAGCAACATTTGTTGGACCAAAAAGATTTATCTGGGCCTTCGGGTTTCACCTAAGGCTTCCAAATTCAATAGTGGCACTCTGGCCTGTCAATGGCTGTGGCATCAATTCTCCTTTGATGAGAGGAACTCGACTCTAGCGAGTTAAGAGCAGAACTAAGGATACCACCAAAAGGAGGAACATGATAAACCAACAGAGAATTTTTTTTTCCAGCTTGATGGTACGTGAATCATTAGGACAAGGGAAAGGGTATATTTCGTCTTGCCATCAACGAAGGAATAAGGGTTGGCGTGCCCAAGCATACTTGATGTCATGATCGTAAATCCATGTACGACCTAAGAAAATATGACAAAACTTAAGAGGTAACACATCGCACATTGTTGTCTTCTTGAGTTTGCCAATATTCACAGGAAACTGATTATCAACTTTGAGCTTCGTGTTGGTGATCCATGATACATGATAAGGCTCAAGATGTGGCTCAACCTTCAAACACAATTTCTACACAGCTTTTTTAGATACGAAATCAGTGCAACTCCCAATGTCAATCATCAAAGAACAAATATGGCCATTGCACTTCACCCTTACAGTAAAAATTTGACCACGATGCAATTTACTATTTGTTAGTTGTCCTTCTTAGTAGCAAGGAGGGGACGAATAATGCTAATAGTACCATCTTGGAATTCATCATCAGAAACGGAATCAACGGGATCAATAATCTAATGAGCAGGCTTCATTTGCACAACTTCTTTTGTCTTCGCAATTTTCACATTCTCCAATACAACCACAAATTTGATAGGCATACTAAATTTTGGTGATGTACACTCTCTAGCCAGATGCCAAAATCTTGACAATTAAAACACTCAAAACTTATCATTACCTCCGTGTTATCGAGGACAAAATAGAGGTAGCACGACAAGGGCACTTAGAGAACTTGCTATTCACAAAAGCTCTCTCACTCCTAAGGGGAATCCACATGAGAACGTATTGGAGCCTTCTTAACATTTTCTTTCATCTGAAGGACTACTTGGATTGCATCTTCCCTGATGTATAATCTGCTAGCAACTAATCCACAAGTGATTTGTGGATTCAAACCCTTACAACACATGGAAATCATGACATCTTCATTCCACAAGAACGCAAATCTAGAAACCAAACTGCAAAATAATCTAGTATACTCCTTAACTGTCTTGCTTTGCTATGTCAACTGAGTAATCGTCAAATGAGCTAACTTCTTGTAACGTTAGGAACAAAGTAGCGGTTCACTGCAGTTTTCATATCTTCTCATCTACAACAGTTCTGTAGTATTCTCATTGATACTTAATCCACCAGATTCATTGATATCTCTCCTGCATGAGGTTTTTCAACTGAAGAAACGAAGGTTCTTCCCTTTGTGATAGTTGTATAACTATAAGGCGAGTCATGCTTTGCTAATGGCTATTAGATGCTTAATACTTGCACACGCCTTAAGGAATGCTCAAGTGGCTGATGGGTTGCCTCCTTCTTGTGTTAGCATTTTGTTGTTTCCTTTTCATTTGTGTCCCTCCATCATCATTTTTGTGTCGATGGGTTGCCTCCTCCTTGTGCTAGCATTTTGTTGCTTAACCCTCATTTTTGTCTTTCGCCCATTATTTTTTAGCCATGTTGTGAACCCTTTGCTTCAGTTAACGTGATTCCATATTCGCTGGGTTAATTTCTTCATCGGTTTATAAGGGTGCACTTGCCAGCAGATCGTGGCACACAAGTACAACGACGGCCGATTGCTTAGATGTGCCCGCTGGGCAAATTGTGCTTGACTAAGGCCTATTGATGCTTAATGCTAGTATGCTCCTAGGGGATGCTCGAGTGGTCGATGGTTACCTCTTTGTGCTAGCATTCTGTTGCTTTCCTCTCATTCTCGTCCCTCCCCCATCATTTTTGCCAATGGATTGCCTCCTTGTGCTAGAATTTCGTTGCACAACCCTTATTTTTGTCCTTCACCCATCATTTTTGTGCCACATGTTATTTTCTTCCCCTTTTGATTAGATTCCACATTTATTGGGCAAATTTATTGGTTGGGTCATTAAGGTTAGTGCTAGTTGTTGTGGCATACATGCATGTGGACTTTCAGTAATATGTTTTGCATTTTGTCCCATCCCCTCTCGTTTTCATGCCAAGCGGTGTTGGATTTGCTTTGCTTTTGTTAATATGATTGCATAATCGTTGGGAAAATTTGTCATTCGGGCTACGACTTGTTGAGAAGAGTGGGTGCATAGTGATGGGAAACGAGATTGTGATATTTTATTTTTAGTAGTTTTAAATTAGGATTTTCTTGAATGCCCATAAATAGGTCATTATGTAATAGGTTTTGTAAGACTTTGAACGAATGAAAATTGAGTTTTTAGTTTAGATTTCTAGTTTAAAGTTAATTTTTTGTTCATTTAGTTGCTTAGTTATTTAATCGTCGGTCATCCGACATCAATTGGTATCAGAGTAAACATCGATTTTGCAATTTGAAAGAGAAGAAGCACTAATCTCGTCGAACATCAATTCGTTGACCAATCTCATCGGTTCTAAAATCGAAGCATCGACGCCGTCACTTGTTGCCACTTGCAATTGTTGTCGCTGCCCTACTGACCCCACCACCAGCCACCAGTGTCGGCGAGCTCCAAGATTGCGACCACCAGTCGCACCATCCTGCACCGCCGCTTTCACTCGCCATTGCTGGCTCGGCGACCCATCACCCGCCGCCAACGCCAGCCACTCCAATGCTGCGACCACCTGTCGCACCATCACCACCATCATGTGCCGCCTCCATTATCGCCTTCAATCAACACCAACTTAGTCGACGCCTTTAGCCGTTATTCTCCTTCTCACAAAGTCTATCATTGCCAACCCAATCGCCACCACGGCCATCTGCCATCGCCGCCCTCATCCTGCACCACCAGTCACGCCGTCGCCGCTAGCCTTTGCCACCTTCAGTAGCCACCTCAATGTTCAGCCACTGTCCACCTTCGTCGCCAAAGTCGGCGCCGCCATCCATCATCGCTTGCACCACCTTCCACCACCCTTACCTACGCCGCTACTACCTCAAGACCAAACCCTAGCCCTGGTAAAACCCTAGGTCTCCCCGTTTGCGTGAGGAACACAAACTGTATCAACCTGACCCACATCATTATACCGACCCAGCTTGGCTAGTGCATCCAAACCCAAAAGCAAGCCCATTCTTTTTACTTTCTTTACCCATCCCTTAAAAAAAAAAACCGGTCCCAAACCCATCCCAACCTTGACTCAACTAAGTGCATCTAGGAGTGCACACAGATCGGATTGGTCCGGTTTCAAGCAAATCCAAGAACCGAACCGATAGTAACGGTTCCAAAAAATTTGAAACTGGATAGTTGTAGTTGTGGAACTAAACCAGAACCAATCCATAAAAACAGTTTTGTTTCAGTTTTCCATTCTTAAAACTCAAAAATAACTTTACTAAATGCATAATACATACAAACTTTCCAAAAATACATTATCCAAATAAGCTTTCCCTAAACGGTTACTCAGAAACTTGAAATTAAAAACTAAATATAAGAGATAGGCGCTCATCTAATGCAGCAGTAGTCAATCACAAATATAAGGAACCCCTTTTTCAAAACCATTTTCTCTAATGATGCGTTAATCGTTAAATATTCAATTTTTTTGTATTAGAATGCGATAACTGTAATTTTATATTAATCTTTTTAGATTATTTTAAACTAAGTTATTTTTGTTTTCTTTAATATATTTGTTTATACTAAAATTATTAAAGTGACTTTAAAAAAGAAATAAAGAATATAATTATAAAATATATATACTCTTTTAAAAAATGGTTCGGTTCGATTAAAACGGTTTTTCTTTAATAAAAATTGAGAACTAGAACCAGACCGTTTTCATATAGAACCAAACCAAACCGTATGGTTCGGACCGGCCCAAACCGGTTTACCGGTTCTTTCAGATTTTTTGTGCACTGTTGAGTGCAGTCCTATATTTAGCTTAAGCCTAGACATTTTTTCTATTCTCGGCCCAAGCCCGTAATCAGCCAAAAATTAAAAAAAAAATAGCCCAAGAACCGAGCCTTGACCCAACCAAGCCTACATTAAGCCCAGACATTTTCTTTTTCCAAATTCAGCCCAAGCGCATAACTAGCCCACAAAAAAACAAAACAAAAATTCTTTTCATAAACACAAGTTTGGAGAGGTTTAATTCTTCCTTTGACGATCTATTGCACAACTATTGAAGCATTCACAAGTTCTTTGGGCCTCGAGAAGCTTCAATTAGAATTTTTCTTATTTGTAATCTTTTATTTTTAATAGTTTTAATTAGAATTTTTTGGAATTGTGTGATCTTTTATTTTTAGTAATGTTAAATTAAGGTTTTCTTGAATGTCTATAAATTGGTCATTATGTAATAGGTTTTGGAAGACATTTAATGAATGATAATTGAGTTTTTAGTTTAAATTTCTAGTTTAGAGTTAATTTTCTGTTCATTTTAGTTGCTAAGTTCTTTAATCGCCAGCCGTCTCTCATCACATAGCGTGCATGATGATGCGTGAGTGGTGTTTGTTTTGTGCTCGTTGCTTGGTTCCATGCTGGTGTAGCAAATTCCACTTGCACGAAATCTAGAACTCTTAGCACATTTGTCTAATTTACTTAACCGTGAATCCTCTGCCATGCGACGGTGTTCAAAAGATGGTGGTGGATGAGCATCTAAAGGTCCGCCACTTGCAGCCTCTTTCTTTCATGTGTCTTCTTAAAAGGTGACTACCATTTTTTCTAATGTGGCACAAATTTGTGCTATGCCCTATGTCGTCTGGTTCTGTTGTCTCTTCATCTCTAGAAAATCTTGGTCCGAGGCTTCAACTTTAGATTTCAACTCAACATTGGTGACTATGGTTGTGAAGGGGAGAGAAACGAGTATTTTTGTTGTTGAACTTGTGGCTGTACGTGGGGCTTAGGTGGGACTGGAATATGGACGTAGGGGTTCACAGTATGGAAATAGGGTTTTTTTCTATTTTGCTGGGATGGACTAGGCTGGTTATAAAATGGGTGGGTTTAGATATAATGGAATAAGAGGTTTAAAGGGCTTAGATGGGAATAGAGGGCTAAGTGTGGGCTTGATTGGGTTTAACGCAGCTCAATTGGGCTTAATGGGGCATGGGTACGTTTCAAGTTGTGGGCCAAAGGCGGGTTTAGCGTTTTAGATTGGGTCTTATAATAGACCTGGGTTGGATCAAAATAACTTGGGTAAAATTAGGGGTGCACAAAACATTCGAAAGAACTAGAAAACCAGTCCAGAACGGTTTGAACCGTACGGTTTGATCCGGTTCTACATGATAACATTCTAGTTTTGGTTTTCAATTTTCTAGAACCGTTGTATACGGTCCCATTCTCGATTTTTATTAAAGGGAAACCGTTCAAACCGAACCGGACCGTTTTTTATAAGAGTATATATATTTTATATTTTATATTCTTTTTTTTAAAGTCATTTTAATAATTTTAATCTAAACAAATATATTAAAGGAAATAAAAATAGCTTAATCTAAAATAGTCTAAAAAGATTAATATAAAATTACAATTACCGCATTCAAATACAAAAAATTTGAATATTTAACGATTAGCGTATCACTAGAGAAAATGGTTTTGAAAAAGGGACTGCTTATATTTATGATCGACTACTGTTGCATTAGATGAGTGTCTATCTCTTACATTTAATTTTTAATTTCAAGTTTCTGAGTAACAGTTTAGAAATATTTATTTAGATTATGTATTTAGTAAAATTAGTTTTAAGCTTTAAGAATGGAAAATCGGAACCGAACCGTTTTAAGGATTGGTTCTGGTTCGGTTTCACAACTACAACGGTCTGGTTTTGGTTCCAAAATTTTTGAAACCGTAACTATCGGTTCAGTTCTTAGATTTGCTTAAAACCGAACCAATCTGATCCGTGTGCACCCCTAAAAAAAACATGGATTTTTCTTTGTAGCCATCGTCTAGGATTTTGGGAGCAAGAGAGAAAGAGGGCAAAAGGAATTTGAGATTCAAGGGGGCGAGAGAGAGAGGATGCGAGAAAAATTAAAGGTTCGGAAAAAGCCTAGGCAAAGATCTGGATGACAAAGTTGTTAGTGATGATGATCCGCCGACAAAGTTTTGGTGCAGATCTAAGCTCTAACAATGGCAATAGTCGTGGACGCTCCAAGCGGCGCTCCATGCCAATAATAGGTGACGATAGGACTCCAACAGTAATGGCAAAGGTGGCTAGGGCATCAAGTTGTACTAATCGACGATGTCGTTGGTTGATCAACAAATGGGCTTGATGAATCGCGAGTAAGAGATAAGTTCAGTTGGATTTGCAGTTACAAGGGTTTGTTGGATCAAGATGGGCTCGCGGAGGTGAAGGTAAGGTTGTGATATTACTAAGAGTTGGTGGGAAATCAAAGGTATAAGCTCTAATATCAATTGATGTTGAACCAAAGAAGAAGAAAGGGACAGAGAAAACACACATGGGGCAACATCCCTAATTGTCAAACACATTCAATATTATTGATCAAAAAACAGATAATTACAATGATAAATACCTAATTTGTAATCTAACCCTAACATAAAAGAAAATAATAAAATATTCTAAATAGTAAATTAAATAACTCATAAATAACTCTTAATAAATCAAAATAACTACTAGCAACATTTATTGGACCAAAAAGGTTTATCTACTCGCAAAAAGTTTATCTACTCGCAATAGGCCTTTGGGCTTCACTTGAAGCTTCCAAATTCAGTAGTGGCTCTCTAGTCGGTCAATGCAGCACATCACTTCCTCTTGCTCTTTTTCAAGCAACCACTATGCCGGCAGATAAATCTCTCCTCCATCGAACTAGCATCACCCTAAGTAACCCCAAACGTAGAAAGAATTAGACCCAAATCATGTGAGGTCATCGAACAACAACAAGCGGTTCATGGAGTGCGATTCGTTTAATAAATTCCTACCTCTCTATCTATCCCTGCCCCTCTGTGTATGCAACACCAATTCGACAAAAACTTGCCCCTTTTCAGGTTATCAATAGTGAGGATAGCATCTTTATTAGAACACACAAAAAAAAATGTCACTTTAGGAGTCTTAGCACACCACACGCATTTCTAAGAAAATTTGCAATCACCAAGCCAACAACACACTTGGGTTGTCACTGAGAGAACAATCCACAAGGAGCAGGATGCCAAACTGAAGAGTCCTCAACATCCGAGAAATCACCCTATAGTTGGACTCCATCATCCAAAGATTTTGTGAAGATGCCCAAACAACTACGGCCTTGAATACACGCTTGATTATTCAATAGTAGATTCCATACAAGAGGCTTCTTAGAAACTTTTAAGAAGTTTTAGGATCTGAGCATTTATAGCACATCCAATTCCTGCCAGATTTGAGGATGGAATTGTTTGTTCCCTGAATTTCTCCAATCCCAACAAATCTAGGCTGGAAATATGATGCCATCAATATTAAATTTAATTTTTTACACCCTTAAAGGCCTCAAAGCTCCCAACCAAGGTTTGTCTCTTTACCAATATTACGATGCAGCAACACTTCTAATCAAATTTGAGAGCAGCCATCTATATTCCTGTCAAAGGCCAAAGGGGGGACAAGTATAACATCCCACTCTAAAATACTCTTCCCCACTAATGTATGCGGGATTCTACTTCGTAAATAAAGATATTGCAAAAAGGTGGACAGCCTGTATCTACTAGTGTCATTATAGGATTGATTCTTTCCCTCAAAGAAGAGAGTTTTTCTTTTCATGCAGATATCTTTGGGAGATGCAACATGTGAAAAGATAATGCTTCCATAATGTGAGTCACTGTTGTTCATTCTAACTTTGTTTGCATAGGTTCTTCTCCACATCAAATCTTCAATGAAACCGTGAGGCATGAAAACTTGCTTCCATGGCTAGGAAAATTGGAGGCCTACAAAATATCACAGGCTGAAAAGCACATCTTCACCTTCGGGATAGGGGGAAGGAGGGAGGGAAACCGGAATTGTAGCAAGGTTACTCTATCAAATACAACACATGCCACCCTTGTAGACTATTGTCTCTCACCACTCGGAACTCAACTCATTCTTTTTCTTTAGTTTTAAGGTTTACTTAATAGCATCCTTAAGACGTGGCTATTTCCTATAATTCTCACCTTTCTTCCTCAAAAAAACAATGTACTATTAAACAACAAGCTTGAATCAAGAACAATCAATAATAAACTAGTCATCTTACCTGTTTAAGCTGAAATTCTGTCATGTTGAAATGTAAATTCCCCACGTACAATTTTCTATCAACTGCACCATAGGGGCCCACAATAGAACTGCCACCTGAAGCATTAGTTTGAACAAGGTTCTTTTCAGCCTCTGACGGTTTAACCATAACAGGTTGCCCAAGAAGTAGGTGGCCAGAAAGAGCTATAGCCATTGGCACAGACATTGCATCATAAAATTCAATATACCTGCAATTTCGAGTAGCTCACAATAAGTTTGACAACGCATTCCAGGCAAAAGCACCAATAAACACTTACAAAGCATGTATTAGCCCAGGAAGGTGAGATAAATAAGGCACGTAAGTGTATCAATGCCAGGCACAATTTCTTCTGTTGCCTCTGAACCTCCATTTTCTTTTTTTCTTTTTTTTTGGGGGGTGGGGGGGAGCATTCATCATGGTTACATGCAAATGGGGGTAACTATGGCATATCAGAATGACAATTCCGAAAATTTATTTTAGGAGATTGGCATAGAATTGAGGAATAATAACCAAGGGTTCCTTTGAAAATCAGAGTTGGGACCCTTCAAAGGTAGCTTTCCTGATATGTCTGGTAAGCATGCAGTAGTTCACATTTTGTACAAATTGACAGCAAATGGTCTGAAAAGTTGGGACATGGAAGCATCTCTAAAGGCCTTGTACCAGCTTCCTACCACACGGGCAGGGATAACAGTTTAGCCAACTTCTTCATCAAATACCACAAAAAGCAAATGATGAAAAACGAAGAAAAAAAAAACTTAACAAGACACATTCCCTAGGAATTTTACTTCCAAGTTTCCAACAGAAAAGGATTATATCAGTCATCAAATCTACCAGCACCAGTAAGAATTATCTATGTGATTCTACAAACAAACAAAAAACAAAACAACCAAAAACCTGGAAAAAAAAACCCTTCCAAACTAAACATATTTTTTGGGAAACTCTGACGTGACAGGTAACAGACACTTTTTGACATAGAACATAATAAGGAATTCAGACAAAGAAATTGCAAATAGAAACGTGACCAGTAGGGGATCCAGGCCAGGGTTGACAAGTACAAGGTCATGGATGAAGACACACTCCCATGACTTGTGCCAAGTCCACTTTTAAAGAATGATAAACCAAATCAAATCAAGCCAAACTAAGCCTTTGTCCGAATCAATTGGGGTCAGCTACATGAATCATTTTACGTCATTCTACTCTGTTAAGAGCCATATCTTTAGTTAATTTTAATAGGTTCATATTTTTTCTTAATTCAGCATCTCATGTTAATTTAGGTCTACCCCTCCCCCTAGTATTTTCATTACTCATGATCTTGTTACTTTTTCTAACTACTGCATTAACTGGTCTACGTTTAATGTGTTCAAACCATCTTAATCTATTTTCTCTCAATTTTAAAGAATGATAATTCGGAAAATTTGTTTTAGGAGATCGGCATAGAATTGAGGAATAACAACCAGGGGTTCCTTTGAAAATCAGAGTTGGGAAACTTCAAAGGTAGCTTTCCACCCCAGATTGATATGTCTGTTAAGCATGCAGTGGTTCGCATTTTGTACAAATTGCGAGCAAATGGTCTGCAAATGTTGGGCCATGGAAGCATCTCTAAAGGCCTAGTACCAACTTCCTACCACATGGGCAGGGACAACAGTTTAGCCAACTTCTTCATCAAATACCACAAAAAGCAAATGATGAAAAAAAAAAAAAAAAAAAAAAAAACTTAGCAAGGCACAATCCCTAGGAATTTTACTTCCAACAGAAAAGGATTATATCAGTCATCTAATCTACCAGCAGCAGTAAGAATTATCTATGTGATTCTACAAACAAACAAAAAACAAAACTACCAAAAACCTGGAAGAAAAAAAAAAACCTTCCAAGCTAAACATATTTTTTTGGGAAACCCTATGAAGTGACAGGTAACCGACGCTTTTTGACATAGAACATAATAAGGAATTGAGACAAAGAAACTGCAAATAGAAACGTGACCGGTAGGGGATCCAGGTCAGGGTTGACATCATCACTTCTACAAGAATATACAGTGTATGCCGCCCAAGCTATATGATGCCACATGCCAACACAAGTACAAGGTCATGAGTGAAGACACACTCCCATGACTTGTGCCAAGTCCAATTTTAAAGAATAACTCCAGTGACATTAACTCAAAATAAATCTAATGTGAATATCCAGAAAAGAGAAGGAAAGTATAAACTGCAGAACCTGTAGAAGGAGCACACAAATATTGTGTGGTTTCCTCATTAAATGAGAACAGAAATGGTGTGAAAATGGGTAAAAGGAAACTCAGATTCATGTCATCTACCTTGAGAACGCAGCATGAATTGATTAAACATGAGTGCAAGGTAAACCCCATCATCCCTCATCATGGATTCTTTATCGCATTGCTATTGAATTTAAGAATACAGTTAAGCTTTTTTTTTTAAAAGAAAGTAACAGCTACTTTCCAACTATAATGCATATAAGCAAGATACTTTTTAGCACAAAGGCACATACCCAACACCTTTTGACCGCCTTGAATTCCGGTCCATGATTAGTCGGACATCCCTCACCTGAAGATGAAAACATTGAATGATTGAAATATAAAAAACAAATCTTCCAAGAAAAATCAAATTGCTATATTCTTCATAACTGAAACAGAAGAGCATTTAATGCAGCAGGTAGGAGATGTATCTCAATGACATGCATTAATGTTCCAAGCAGTGTTTCAATTTTCAAGTAACAATAACGAGAACTGATCCTAGAGATGAAAGAAGAATAAACAAATCCACGAGCATCGCATGGCATGTAGTAAAATCAATGTAGAACAAAATCATTTAGAAAAGTCCGCCGAAGCATTAATATAAGAAAGCCCGCTAACCTTGCCTGCTTTGGAGAAGAACTCGTAAACATCTCTCTCAGTTGCCTTTAGAGGCATCTGCCGAACAGCATTCACACCAGAAAAGGAGACAGAGCTAAAATAAGTGTATCAATCAAGGTGGATGGGTGGATGGGCATGTGAATTCATAAAAGCAAACAAACAATATAAAAAAAACACACACACAAAGTGAAAAGAAAAGGAGCATTAAGATTTCCACTCTAAACCAAATTTATTAAAATTGAAGACATTATCTACCTGGTACGCAAAAACAGTTCTTTGGTCCCTTTCTGGATCAGCTTCAGGCTCCACTGCTTCTTTCTTTTCTTTGAATCTCCTGTCATCAAGATGGCTTTCAACATAATAAGAATATATCCCACTGTAAAAGCAGTTCAAGAATTTGGCATGTATGACCATTCTGCAGATTTCAGGGATGTAACAGAAATTGCAATAAGAACTAAAAATATAAAAAGTGAAAACATAAGAACATTTAACATGGCCAATTGCCTAGCTTTGGGTGTTTAATTAGTCTTTCCTTTTATGCATGGAATGCCAGACATGCATACATTTTGGCTAGGATTTCAAGAGTTGGTTTCAGTTTTGACATAAAAGAGAAGGCTTAAAGAAAACTGGAATGAGATGGACTTTAAAGTAAAAGATAGAAGTTTCATAACCATGATATAAGGATTTTCAAATGCAATTAACTAGTGTAATAGAATTTTTGTATTTTAAGTCTAGAACTCTCAAAAAAAAATCTGTATTATGAAAATGATTTTGCAATTCTGAAAAGCTTTAGTTAAATTATTCAATGTGCAATCGAGTAATTTTAGAACATTTCAATCGGAGCACTCCAGATTATGCAAGGGAAAGTACCATAAAGTAAGACAAGTAAAGTGAATGCTCTCCCACTAGGGATTTAGGTATTGTCATCTCTGTAGTGAAATAAGTAATGCTAACACATGGCAAAACTCATACCTTAAAGGCCAAAAAAGAAACAACAGACCTTATCAAACTCAATTTGTGGAAAAGCCAATTTCTTCAGTGAAGCCTTGAAGAACTTTCCGCATTGTTAGCCCATTAGAATGTGCAAACAATCCATCTACGATTTCAACCCAAGTTAGAAATTGTACACTTAAATGTATGATTTTTCATCTTCTTAACATTGACAGTAATTCTCACCCTTTGACAGTTTTTTAAAGTCAATATTAAAAATATAGTTAATACTTTCTCTATGCAACACATTCATGAAGCCAAGCTACCTAAACAACTTTACGAAGGACTCACAGTAAAGAAAATAAAAAAACAAGAAAGAGGCGTACAAAATAAAAAACAAGAAAGATGCATACAAAAACTAATGAGGGTGTTTGTTTGAGCTTAACTTTTAACTTTTAGCTTATAATTAAGTAAAAGATTAGAAATATCCAAACAAGTGAGTTTATAGCTTTTTGTTTATAGTTTATGATTCAAAATCAATGAACACAAATTCTACTACTTAAAGTTATAAGCTTACGACATTAACAAACACTTGTAACTTCTGTATAAAATCATAATCACATATTTTCAACTATAACTTCTGCTCAAGTTCATAAATTTAACTACACTAAACACCTTCTGTGAGGGAAAACGGGCACGTTAATCAATAGCAAGTAACTAAAATGACGATTGTCATTCATAGTCACCAACCATCAGTTGACTGATGGTAAAATTTGCTAAATGCATTTGCTCTTCAACTCAAAGGCAAAATTAAGAAAGTAATTGAAACTTCATTTCCCTTAATCAAATTTTGCACATGGATATGATTCCATCAATCTTTTGGCTCTCATCCTTTGTAGTCGTGATGAATTTTAACGCACGATAGTTTATATAGAACACACTTAGGTCATGCTTGTTTTGGCAGACTAAAGGGGGATTGAACTGGACTAAAAAACGTGTACCACCCACATTTTCAGAATTTGTGTTGATTGCTAGTTCTATGTTTGGTTCACTGGATTGAACCATTCATCCCCCATATGGAAGACCAGTAATCCAGTATTCATGGGATTATTTGTGTCATGTCCCCCTTGAGATTATTTGTTCCCTCCCCGGATTACCTATCCTCTTTATCCGAACGATCAAAAACGATTCTTCTAACATTATATCTCATACTTTATCCAACTTTTACCAAACATAATACAAATAATACCATGGTATATATAATCTTATTTCCTATTCCATAATATAAAAACAAGCGAAAGCTACGTATTACTTGTTTCTTACCATATCCAATCTCTTATCATATCCAATCCTAACCGCCACATCAAACATAGCCTTACCTCATACATGGGACATGTCCAACACAAAATAGAATAAAAGTTACAGCAATCAAAACCCAAAAAATTGCAAAATACCAACAAGGGAAGGAAGAGTGAGACATCACCTGCTCTCTCTCAATTCGAGTTCCCTTTCCCAGTCCCTCAAAACTTCCCTCTCTCTTTCACGATCACCATCGTGCCTCCTGGACGACTTCGACCTACTCCTGCTTCTCCGTGACCTCTCCTTCTCCTTCTCCCTCTCCCTCTCTCTTCTCTCCCTTTCATCCCTCTCCTTCTCTTTCTCTCTCCTCTCCCTCTCTTTTTCCTTCTCCCTATTCTCTCTATCCCTCTCCTTCTCCTTCTCCCTGGATCCCCTCTCCCTCTCCTTATCCTTCTCCCCGGATCCCCTCTCTCTCTCTCGCTCCCGATCTCCATTTCTACTACTCCTGTGCCTATCCCTCTCTCGTTCTCCCTCCCTCTCCCCATCCCTGCCGCTCCTGTGCCTTTCCGACCTCGACGACCGCTCTCTCTCGTCACGGTCTCTCTTGGCGCCACTATCTTCGTCGCCTCTCGATTTCTTAGTCTTCCGATCTTCGTCGCCACCACTATCATCCTCCGCACTCCGCTCTCTCCTCATGTAACCCTTCTCGATCTTCTCCGCGCCGTCCTTGCTCTTCTTCGATGACGAATCGCCTCTCTCGCTCTCCTCCACGGTCTTCTCCAGATAATCGTACTCGTCGAAGTCCATTTTCAGCTCTTCTCTCTATCTTCAGGGTCTGATCAGGAACCTTGAAGATGATAATTTGCGAACAAGTGGCTTTGGGGCATCATAGAAAAATCCGAAGCGAGCTTGTCAAAGCCCTAGATTTGGAGTGATTATTTGGTGCTCTTGGAGCACCACGTTATTTTTGCCATGTGGTGCTCCATTCCAAACACAACATTTCAATTGGAGTGATTATTAACCTGCCACATCAACATTTCAGTTGGAGTAATTCAAAGACCATCTGCATGCCACATCAACATTCCTGTTGGAGTAATTCAAAGACCATTTGCACGTTGCTTTCTCCGGTTCTATTTGGGATGATATTCAAAAAATTTATATTTTTATAGGTTTAATTTTTTAAAAATGTATATATAAAAAAAAAAGTTAAATTATTTAAAATAAAGTTTTATATTAATTTTTTTTATTTTTTTTTATTTTTATTAAAATGTCTAATATGCTGTTATTTTTTGCTTTTAATTGTGATATTTGGGATATTGACACAATTTTTTTTTATTTTTGTAAAAAGAGTTAACTTTTTTAATTGAGAGTATTATAGTCATTTTACTCAAAAAAATTAAGATATTTAGAATGTTTATAGGCTTTTTTTTCGAAAAAAAATTAGTAACTTTTTATAGATGTCAAATACTACAGTTTAAATGCTGACTTTTTTTATAAAAAAAACTAATTTTTAAGAAAAGCCAAACAGAGGCTCAAAAATGGTTTATCAGACACTTTTCCTTAAGCATGGATAAAAATAAAAGCTGTATTCATCTAGAAACAAATTAAGCAAACATCTAATTATTAGTTGTTAATTATAGAACTAAAAACAACCAGTGACAACTTAACTTACTCTGATATTACAAGCAAAAAATAGGATTAATAGTTCAAAAATAATTTTAAAAAACCTTAAAATTAGCCGAGAAAGTATTGCGATTAAAAGCTGGGGACCACTTATCTCGTAGTTTGTGCAACTTGCTCAACCATTTATTTCTTAAAACTCCCCATTCGTCCACAATTTCTTTCCATTTGGATTCAAATTCCAACTCCAATTCGCAAGATTTCAAAAGATAATTGAACTTATCCGTAAAACCTGATTTTACATAAAGATGGCCAATATGTTGTGTTGCATTTTTTGAAATATGCCATGTACACAACCGATGACATGAACTGGTAAACACTTTCTTAATTGCATTTGCCATTCCCTGATCTTGATAAGTAAAAATGGTCTTTGGT
>JAULJZ010000003.1:6470631-6497736 GCA_032270985.1 Heliamphora pulchella
AGTCCGCTCGAGCAGACCTCCACTGCTCGAGCGGTCCTCTTCTCAAGACCTCTCGACCACCTGTCCGCTCGAGTGGTCAGACCTTCGCTCAAGCGGTCAACCTAGGCTGGGACCTCGAATCACTGATGCTACAACTGAACCATACACTTACAAAACATCATCCAACCACGTTCTCCTACATAAATCCACTCTCAACCATCATTAACGGACACCTACAAGCTCAAGAATTAATTCTCACGCGTGATTTGTACTCCCAAACATCTCCACCGGACATAACATATTCGTTTTCATTAACGCTTAGAAAATAAAAAGGGTCCGGGTCCTTACAATTAGCTTTCTTTTTCGAGCCAAAAGTCTTTGTTGTGATTGTCACCTTTTTCTCACGACCGTCATGTCTATTTGTCATGGCCGCCACTAAACTTCACGGTTGTGAACTCCAATCTTCCAAGCCGTAAACTTTTTCCTACGTTTGTGCATGCCTCCATGATTAAACATCACGGCCGTGAGGTTTTTCCTCACGGCCGCAACCTTCTTTTTTTTTGGCAAGAAATTTGACAACATCTCCCATTTTTGCTAGCATGCCTAAAATCCTTGTTAGAAACCTATAAGAAACTCGCAACACAAAAATGGGTTCACAGGGCAAGTTTCAACTCTCAAATCATATATCATGCATAATCAAGATAATAAGCTATTCGAAAATGATTTTCAAACACAAAAGTAAGCGGCACGCATCCACAATGTATATAATATAATCTAAAAGGCACAAAGGCCTATCTATCAGAAGTAATGTATATGTAGTATGAAGTATGTATCAGCGAGCACGCAGGCCCAAGCAAAAAGAATAGACACGCAAGCCTCCGTATACAAGGAATAAATAAAGAAAAGGAAGCAGTGGGGGTCGTCACTCTCTCCGGGTCCTCTTTCCCTGCACCACAAAGCCTCCGTCGGAAGATGTACCTCCTGACGTCAACCTGATCTCCTCCTCTGAGCTATCGATAGTGTGCATAATGCATGGAGTCCAAGCTCATGATGATGAAGCAGAAGCAAAGGCTCGCTTAGAGGATGCAGCCGGTGTTGTGCAACCCCCGCGAGTCCTCAGGCCTCTCCCTCGGTCGCGCTGCATGAAAAGATGATATCAAAAGACAGTATATAAAGATAGAACTGAAAGTATAAAAAGGAAAAGAAGAAGAGTGAGGCACATACTATAGCAGGGTCACCCCGTGGAGCGGCAGGTGGCTAGATGACGTGAGTCTAGAAGGTGCTGCCCCATTAACGGATCAGTAACCTCATACCGGTGATGAGTCAGAGGCACTCCTCGTCTTACTCTCGAGGAAGCTGCTAAGAAAGAGATATATCAATACAGGTAAGTATGAAAAGCAGTAAAAGAGAAGAGAATGGATGTTATACCTGCTCTGCGCTGGGAGAAAGGCGTAACTCCTGTGCTGTCGACTGAGGGATCTCGATCTGGTGGAGGTTCCCATCCACGAACGTGTCCACTATCTAGGACAGCTCGGGATACGCTGCTCCAGCAGGCTCGGGGGCGGCACGAGCTCCCAAGGCTGGCATGAGCTTCTCTTGGGCGAAGATCGCGTAATCACAATCCTCACCCTCAAGCAACGTAGCAAAATCGACCCCCGCCAAAGCACGAATGATCTCGGCTGTACGTAGGGTGTCAGTCTGATGCATCCCAGATAAAGGTGCCCTTAGGATATAAAAGTGGTTGTACCCTAAGGATTGTCGAGCCACGCGCTCGCCGAGGTACCACTCTCTGTAGAATGGCCCCTTAAGCAAGACACGAGTTTGGCTGACCTCCTAGCTCATTCTTCTACGCCGACCCAAAGATCCCAGTGAACCTGCAAGGCAAGAAATCATGTCAGAGAGCAGTGTATATGAAAAAATGGAAATGAAGACAAGAAGGGAAAGAATGAGCATACTCGGTCAGCCGTGAGGGTATCTAAGAAATAGAAATCTCCATCATGATCCTTCCTACTGGGCATCGTGCCCCGGTATCTCCTAGCCCACCGGAGTGCCTGAGGGATCACTTAGGGATTGTCACACGAGTTCATTAGCGTGGGGATTTTGAAGAACTCGAAGGCCTAGAGCTGCAGAAGATCAAGAAAAGCATTAGTTCAACATATAAGATATGCAGAATGGAAATGAGAAAGGAAGCACAGGAAGAAGGGGTAGAAGTGTACCTCCCAGATGCACCAGTAACCACCGGGGCTTCAGTTGGGGGTGCGGGTGGCGGTGCTCATGTAGCCGTAGAGGGTAACTAAGGCAGCTCCCCCCCAGTCGTACACGCTGATGTTGTCCACCACAACCATCGCCGCGAGGTAGTAGAGGTGCACTCTATTCTCTAAGTTCGGTAATAAAGCTATCCCGAACATATAGAAAATAAAGGCACAAGCCACCCACTCGAAGTGGTGGGCCTCGGAGCAAACAAAATCCCAAAAGATCTTCCTCAGCCAGGTGTATCTAATGCTCCCCTTATCAATGGCTGGGAGCACCTGGCCAAGGAAAAATGTAAGAGCCTCGGGGCTCCGACTGATATCTGGATCAAACGGGATCGGGTCGCTGTCTACTTAAATCCCAGTGATGAGAGCAAAGTCAAGTGGGGTGAGAGTCACCTCAAACGTGGGGAGGTGGAAGGTATTGGTGGTATCCCACCACCTCTCAGCCAACACCGTGAGTTGGACCTGGTGGTTGCTGGTCTCCTCCAGCGTGGTGATGAACCGACTGAACCCAGCCTTGTCAACAATTTCCCAGCTCCTCTATGGGAGGGCGACATACCACTCTAACACGTCGAAAGAGCCACCGAAACCACGAATGTGGATACTCCCCTTAAATAAAACAAAACAACGAATCAGTGAACAGGAACAGTAACAAAATCAAAACAAGAATATGCAACGATGTAATTGAAACAGAGACGTAAAATTCAATCCACAATTTTAGAAAAACCCCACCCATGAATTCAGTAAATTTTGCAAAAGATCCAAACCAAACGCACCTAAAACACATGGACCACTTGAGATTTCCTCTTTACACATGAGGATTCAAAACCAAAACCAGAAATTATCCAAACACTCAATGACAGTCAAATAACAAAACACAACATTTTTTTCTCACATTGGTAACTCCGAACTCAAATTATCTAAATTTAAGTCAATCAAAACCAAGTTCATTGCAATCTCAATCACAAAATTTAAATTTAATCCAATGAATGATTTAAGCACAATCCCGACCAATTCAAGTCAAACTCAAACGTCAAAACTCAAAATTCAATTCCAATTCTTAGAAGAATTCAACTCCAAGTCAATTTAGGTTCAATCCAAAAGTTCGATTTCGTTTCCAAATAAAAGTAATGATAAAAATGGTGATGACCCAATTCATGTTAATTTGAATTCAAATTCTGATTCCAATGTTAAAACCCAATCTTAATTCAAACCTCAAATTTAAATATCAATCCATTCCCTGTTTAAACCAAATTCTAACTTAACCTCACAGGATCAATTCAAAAACAATCTCAATCAATTCAAAGTTCAAAACTCAAAATTGACTCAATATTCCAAGTACGATCCATTCAACACAATTCGATCCAAGATTAATCTAATATTTGACCCAATTCGTTTCAAATTCAAATTCAACAATCCAGACCAGTTCAAATTCAGATACCAAAACCCAATTTTAAGATTCAGTCGGCTTAACTACGATGACAAATCCATAAAAGATTAAACTACTGTTCAATTTCAAATTCAATTCAACCCGAGCACAACTCAACCCAACCCAACTCAATTCCAAAAATCAACCTGAGCATACTCAATTTTTAAAGACATTCAAACTCAATACATACCCGATGCGATCCAAAAGAACATTCAATTTCAAATTTTTCTTAAACTCAAACCCGATTCAATTTGATTCCGGATTCAAAATCTAACATAATCACTAAAAATCATCCTAATCCAAGTCAATCAAGTACGATTTTCAAACTAGCCTAGTTTAATGCAATCAAGTCTAATATCTAAGACAATATATCAAATCCAACAACCATGAGTTTTCTCATATCAAAGCAAACAAGTAATGAACGAATTCTTGCGAAAGGTTTTAACATACCGGGAGCTTCACGACCGAGAAATGCTCCCCACGGTGCCAAAGAAGGACCTCGCGCTCGTCCACCACATCCGGTAAGATAAACCATTTCATCCCTAGTTTCGTCAAGAGGTGATGAAGAGAGACGTACATAGCGGGATCAAAATGATCTGACATGCCCAGCATGGCGACCCCCTCCAAAAGAAAAGCATCATCACCATCACCACCAGCAGCACCACCTTCAACACTACTGGCCACACCACCACCTGCGCCGCCTGCGCCGCCTCCACCGCCGACCATACAGTCACCACCGCCTCCAGCATCGTCGCTGACGAACCCAGAACTGCCAATCACTACAAAGTATACGAGAGGGACAAGGGAGAGTAAAAACATTATGGCCAAGAACCAAGAGAGAGAGTGTGCGAGAGAAAGTAAGAGAGTATGAGAGAGAGTGAGAGAGTTGAGAGAAGTGAAAGAGATGAGAGAAAGAGAGAAGAAAAATCAGTTCGCGCGAATGAAGTTTTCGAACAAACCTAGATTCATAACTTGTCATTGACCTCGTGGTTATGAGGTTCGTTTGCTTTAAAACGAACGGCCGCAACATCCGAAGGCAGACTGCGACCTTTCTTGCTCATGGCCGTAGCTAATTTAAAACGTTTGTAACGACTGCTATGTCCAAACCTCTAGGCTGCCATAACCCTAGGGTTATTTGTCACGGTCGCGACATCCCAAAAGCTACGGCCGCAAAGTTTTTGTTGATTCCCCTTTGTGTATCAACCCTCGAGCATATGAAAACTCTCATTTTGGTTTGATTAGCCAAAATTCTCTCTTATAGCCCCTTTTTGAGGATCATGGGAAATAGACCCTTAAACCCCTGCCTCTTCGGTACTCCTTATGACCTTAAACTGATTTTTCAGTCCTATTCATGACCTAAAACGCCTCTTCGGTCCTCATCATGACCTTGAACTGACTCTTCGGTCTTATACATGACTTAAAACTAACCCCTAACTAACCCATACCTCTTCGTTTCTTCTCATGACCTTAAACTAACTCTCCAGTCCTATTCATGACCTAAAACTGACCCCTGCCTTTTTGGTTCTCCTTATAACGTTAAACTGACTCTCCGGTCTTATTCATGACCTAAAATTAACCCATGCCTCTTTGGTCCTCTTCATGACCTTAAACTGACTCTCTGGCCCTATTCACGACCTAAAATTGATCTTTGTTTTCGCGGTCCTCCTCATGACCTTAAACTCCTTGCACGACCTAAAACTGTCCCTCAACCCCTTCAATCCTCTTCATGACCTTAAATTGACTTTTCAATCCTTACATGACCTAAAATTTCCCCTCAGCCTCTAACTGATCCTCCTCATGACCTTAAACTGATTTTTCAGTCCTTTTCACTACCTAAAATTGTTCCTTGATGATCTTTGGTCCACATTGTGGCCTTAAATTCTATATGTTTGCATTATACCTGTCTACATTAAGAGATATCTGCTATGCATCATGATTAGCCTACTTGCACTATATGCATTGCCCCACGAACTACGATCGGACTGATCCCTTACAATAGGGTACGTAAGAAGCTCAATAAAAATTTGGGTTCGACCACACTTTTCTATATGTTTTGTTTGTGGCTAAGATTGACGACTTAGTCAAACAGTTTATCTCTGGAGCTTTGACATTTACTTGCACCACGAGTTGTTGCAAGCTCTGTCAAAGAGGGGCAACTGTAGACACCCTAATTTGACCAAGCCAAATCTTAGGCACCCATCTCAAATGTTCCTCAATGATGAAAATATGAAATTACGCTTAATGATGCTCTCAAGCAATTGCAATACTAAGAATTTGACCCAAAACCCAAGAAATCACCCATCACCTCAAAAACCTTTAGGCCATGACATTTCTAATCCTCGTGGTTGCCACATTTTTCCATGATCCTACCCCAGGCCGCGTCCTTGCCTTCACAGCTGTGACCTTTATGTGATCCTGTGCAGACTTCAAAAATAAAAATCAACAGGTGACGAAGTCAATCAAGAGCATTAAACCGGACTCTAGAACACCTCGGATAACGAGGGGATCAAGCCACTCACCAGCTGAAGATGTTAAGTCAAGCTTTTAAGCATCTTGGTCAAAAAGGTCAGAACCCCCTGACTTAGAGTACCTCTGTTACCAAGGTCTAGTTGAAAAATCTAAGAAAAATAGAAGTTCGGCTAGTGCCACCACGAAGAAAGCAAAAACACCATTGAAAACAAGCAAAGGCAACTCGAAGGTCTTGTACATTTGCATTTCACAACAAGAAACATATAGACATTCAAATAATGGAAGCATTCAAAATCCCAGGTAAAATAGAAAGAAAGTTCTTATTAATAAAGTCAAAACGTTACAATCACAATAAAACTGGCCTTACAAAGCGACTTTAGCCAGACCATAAGACATAAGTATAAGATAAAAGTACAAGACCCTTCTACAAGGCAAAAGGTGAATGAAAATGCCAAAAAGAAGGAAGGCAAAGGCGGTCAGCTCTACCCGTCAGCCATGCCAAGTTACTCACATAGGATATGAAAGGCACCCATTTTTTCGTGCAAGTTGTAGATAAAGACCTCCATCACTACGACATGTCAATCACACCGAAATGATTAGGACATCTGTCGTCGATCCAAGGTAGTGTTCAGGTACCAGATCTTCGACCCAACAAGTCTAACTCCAGCTCTTTTGCCTCGGTCTCGAGAGTTTCCTGTAACAGTCGCCACGACATTTAATGCGGAAGACGCACCTCATAGCTGACCATGATGACTACAAGAGATGCTACCCCTTTCCCTTTACCGTGGAATAACTCTTCGTAATATGGCAGATCATAATATCTGGTGGAGATATAGAAAGGAATAGAACGTCCTTGCCTAAACACAACAATAGCAAGAAAATTTGAAACTAGCTTAACATTCCCCACCATAGCAGAAGGCAAGCATGGAATGAATAAACATGAGAACACAAAAGCGATTCTAATAGCAAGGAACCTCAGCCTAGACCAGAGAGAGAAAGAAAGAGAGGAAAATGAAAAATCGATTCCTAGAAAGGCGAAAGATGAAAGCGCAGACGATCATGAAACTTCAGGAAATGCTCCCCCTTTATATACACTAATAATCAAGGCCTAAACCTGAAGAGATGGCCATCCCCTCGGACAAACGAAAGAGCAAAAAGGCACGACATTTAAAGCGAGCTACAATAATGAACGAAAAATGAAAGGGTCGACGTATGTCACAAAGCGGCAGCTCCATGAAAATGATGGTTATTAAGAAGACAAATCGCTGGGAGACGAGCCTCAGAACCGAGCACCTCTTACATCTCGGTCAAGTCTAAGACATAAGAACTAGGGAAAAATGATGGGGGTCAGCCCAAAAGCGGAGGGCTGGCCCACAGCCTAGAGATTAGGCCTAGGGGGCCAAACTGGGGCAGTCTGAGAACCCGATTGAGGCAAGGGCATGTTAAATGCGATGGGACAGCTGAGGTCAGAACGCTAATGAAAAAAATACCTTCGTATGCCTCTGCATCTAATGACAGCTGACATGACGTAAAGCATCTAAGCAGCGCACCGACGTTACAAAAGGCATCGCAAACATTCTCTAAAAAGGGAAAAATGGTGTTTTTCGCCCGGAGGAGACATGGGGAATTCCCCCTTTTCTCAACAAATCTCAGGTCAGCAACTCTAGCAAGAGTCGAACACGGGAAATCACTCCTTTCTTGCCAAATCCCGCATGATAACACTATAAATACTTAATCTAAATACAAGGTACACAGAGACAATCTCCCTTACAAAAACTCTGTTGAGTTCTCTTTAGAACTTTTAGTACTTACACTACAGAACATTCTACTGACTTAAGCATCGAAGGGGTTTTTCGGCCAAGTCCGCCGACCAATCTCACCCTTGTTTCTCTATACATGAGTGATCTAGCCAACGTTGCAAAAACCCAAATGAAATAATTAAATTTTAATAATTTAAATCTTCAAACAATTAGTAATCAACTTAATCGAATAGAAGAAAACATAGATGAAGTTTTAATTCATTCTCGTTAGCCTATCATAACTTCTAAAACATTAGGAGAAGAACAGACTTCTTTACAACCGTCACGCCTTGTTCCGGGATTTAAATTATCCAATCAAAAAAGGGACAATGCATTTGCAAAATTATTAATCTCAAAATTAGATTCTTTAAAAATGAAAGAATTTGAAAAACATATTAATACTTTAAATCAATCATCTGATTCTAACTCTATGTCAGAATTAGGAACTAAATCTGAGCCAGATAATACATTAGCTCAGATCCATGATCTTCAATCTATGTTTACTCCCCAAGTAAATAAGATTGAATATGAACCCTCATGAGGTAGTAATAAACATTATTATCAGCATCTTACTCCAACGGATTTGTTATGGTACGAAGATTTTTTCCGAACACAAAATTCGTATAATGGAAAGACTATTTATGAATAGAACATAGATGGTTTATTTGAATATCAGATTTTTGAAATTATTCGTAAAATAATGATGTATGCCTGCGTGTGTAGAGCTGTTGGTAATACAGACCAACAAACAGCTGAATACATAATCAATGGTTTCACAGGTTCCTTAAAAGGTTGGTTTCACAACTGACTTACTAAAGGACAAAAGCATGAAATTTTTTATGCTGTTAAAACTAAACCCGGTATAATAACTGACCATCAAGGCTAAGTTGTACAAACAAGTCAAACTGTACAAGATGCTGTTTTTACATTAATATAAACCATCTTAGCACATTTTATTGGCACCCATCCACAAAGCCAAGAAAGATCTAGAGAATTTCTCTAGAATCTTTGATGTCCTTCTTTAACCCATTTTAGATGGTATAAAGATGTTTTCTTAACACGCATTATGCCAAAAAAATGCTAATGTTGAACATTAGAAAGCCAAATTCATAGATGACTTACCCACTTTATTTGCCGAAAAAGTTTAAAAAAAACTTAAAGACCAATATGATGGCCATTCCATACCTTATAACCAATATACGTATGGCCATATCATATCTGTCTATACCCAAATAGGGCTTAGTATTTGTAATGATATAAAATTACAATACATTTTTAAAAAACAAAACCTTACTAGTAAACAAGAAATTGGAGTATTTTGCAACAATTTGCTTACGATTGACCTGTTAATTATTTTAAGAGAAGTAAACATAAACATTCTTCTCATCTTAAAGATAGATCTAGGAATTATAAACATAAAAAGAACTATACTACTAAATCTAAATCTAAATCTAAATTGGAATCTTCCTCTAAAGGAAAATAACATAAAAGAACATCAGAAAAAAAAAATTTAGATCTGATGTTCACTGTTACAAATGTGGCAAAATAGGTCACTATGCTAATAGATGTTCAACTAAAAAGAAGTTAAATGAACCTCAAGATGAAGGTTTAAGATTACAATTAAGTAAATTATTACTTAATAGTATATTTGGGTCTGAATCTGAATCTTAAAATGAAAATATCATTTCTTCTTCTTCGTCTGAACCATCATCTATAAAAAAACAAATCTAACTGTAAAGGTAAGTGTTCTATGAATGAACTTACTATAGAAAAAGATTCCAGTAATTATTGAAAAGTCATTTGTGAATTAAACGGTTTAAATGTTCTTACTAGCAATTAATATGATATGCTTGATGTGTTATAACACATTCAATATCCAACAGCAAAACGAAAATTTCTTAAATTTTTGTTAACTCAGACTCTTACATCATCAAAACCTAATAATGTTGTCACTACTTCTAATCGGAGTTATAGTCTACAAGCTGTACTAAATAGAATGGATGACAGTTATGATACACCCATAACTATCTATGATTTAAATAAAAAAAATAAAATTCTTAAAAACAGAAATTATGCAATTAAAATTGTTTAATCAACAATATGAAATAGATCTTATTACTATTAAATCAAGAATCTCTGGTCTTGAAAATAGTAGGTCCATATCACAGGAAGATAATAACCAAAATAATAAGGAGATTGAATGCTTTAATACTTCTGAAGATTTATCTCCCTTTCTTAACCCTCTTTAGAAGGTTACACATTAGAAATGGTATATTCAAATTAATTTTGTGATTAATAAAGAATATACTATCAAAAATGCTATCGCCTCAGTAGATAGTGAGCTGATATGAATTGGGTATAAGAAAGTATTGTGTCCATACAATACTTTAAAAAAACTACACAATCCTTAACTGCAGTTAGCGGTACTTGTTTGAAAATACAGTACAAACTACCTTCAATTTTTATATGTAACCAAGGTGTCTGCTTACCAGCAGTTTTTTTATTGGTTTAAAACTTGCAACAACAAGTTATTTTAGAAACTCCTTTTCTAAACTTGTTAATACCAATCAGTAAAATTGATTCAAAATGAATCGCAAGTAGTTATAAAGGTAATGAAGTCTATTTCCCCTTTATTACTAATCCTGAAACTAAATTCCTTAATGAAATTAAAAATCTAATCTTACTTAAGGAAAATCACTTAAATTCATTATCAAGAGAAATTTTTATAATGAATATAAATCAGCAACTTCAGAATCCTAATCTTCAACAAAAGATTTAAACTCTTGAACATAATTTTACTATTGAAATATGTAGTAATTTACTATATGCTTTTTGGGATAGAAAGAAGCACATTGTGCCTCTTTCTTATGAACCAGGATTTGATGAAACTCAAATCCCTACAAAGGCAAGACCAAGTCAGATGAAATCTAACTATCTGGAAATGTGCAAGAAGAAAATTTAAGACCTTCTTGATAAAGAACTTATCAGAAAAAGTTATACTCATAGAGCTGTACAGCTTTTTATGTAAATAAAAATGCTGAAATAAAACGTAGAACACCTAGACTTGTAATTAATTACAAACCTTTGAATGATAAACTACAATGGATAAGATATTCAATTCCTAATAAGAAGAATCTTTTAGATCGACTTTAATCTGTATCTATATTCTCTAAATTTGATCTTAAGTTAGGTTTTTGGAAAATCCAGATCAAAAAAGAAGATTGATACAAAACTGCATTTGTTGTTCCCTTTGGTCATTATGAATGGAATGGAATGCCATTTAGACTTAAAAATGCACCATCCGAATTTCAGAATATAATGAATGATATATTCACACCGTATTCTAAATTTTGCATTGTTTATATAGATAATGTTCTTATTTATTCATCATCTATAGATCAACACTTTAAACATCTTAAAATTTTCAAAGATGTTATACATAAAAATGGTTTAGTTGTTTCTACACCAAAAATGAAATTATTTCTTACAACAGTTAAATTTTTAGGTCATAACATAAACCAAGATACTATCATACCCATTGACCATAGAATTGAGTTTGCCTTTAAGTTCCTTGATGAACTTAAAGATAAAACTCAATTACAAAGGTTTTTAGGACGTCTTAATTATATATCAGACTTCTATCTGTATTTAGCTCAGGATGCAGTAATTCTACATACTAGGTTAACCAAAAATTCTCCTCCTTGGAGTGATGTTCATACAGCAGCTATCCGTAAAATTAAACTTAGGGTTAAGGCTTCACCATGTTTATCCTTACATAACCCTAATTGGTTTAAAATCGTTGAAACTGACGCTTCTGACATTGGTTATGGCAGTATTCTTAAATAAAGAAACCCAACAACTAAAAACGAAGAATTAATTAGATTTGTATCTGAAATGTGGAAAACTGCACAAAATAATCATTCCACAATTAAAAAAGAAAAATGCTTTCTATTGTGAAATGTATTTTTAAATTTCAAGATGATTTACTAAATCAATCTTTTTTACTCCGTATTGACTTCAGTGCAGCCAAAATTATTTTACAAAAAGATGTTAAAAATATATTTCTAATAAATTTTTGTAAGATGGCAATCAGAACTTAACTCTTTTGATTTTCAAATTGAGTACATAAAAGGATCTCATAATTCTCTACCTGATTTTCTAACTGGATATTTTTTGCAAGATTCATCCGAAGATGCCTCCTAAATCGAAGCAGAAGAACAAAAAGGTTCTTCTATCTGAATTTTTCTTTTTGGGAATTAGGTCATCCCTAACACCAAACCATCCGCAGAAACTTACTGATCCGAAGATCAAGAACCTTAAACCAGTTCTCAAAATCGAACCCCCAGTATTTTCAAAATATTACAACCGAACACATCCTTTATTTATCCATTGATGATCTTCAATGGTACCAAGACTAGTGGTTCCTTAAGGAACGTTATTTGAGTAATCATAATTATTTAGTCTCTGAAGAACAACATCGTTTCGTCTATGAGACTATGTTAACTGAAACATACTCTATTCAGATTGTTCACAATTATGTGAACTCTTGTGATCTTAAGTCTGTCATCACTCATTTCAAGTGTTATGTGATTTGAGTTCTTGATCCTTGTGCTTGGGGTCTTGATTCGTTTAGGGCTATTACCCTTAAACTTAATGGAACTCAGTATAATTATTGGGATTATATCCAAGCTTGGCATTTTTGTTTTTATTACCAAAATTCTATCTGTAAACATACATGATTTTTTACCATGAATCCAGAGATTATTTCTTCTTTTGGTTTTCCTCCTTTATTTTTTGCCTGGTAAAAAAAATGGGGCCGACAATTAAGGCCTTTCCTCAATCTATACAGGATGTTTATCCTTTATGGATAAAACATCACCCCAATTTATCCTTAACTAAAGCTGCAATTGTTTTTGAAAAACCTAATTGCAAATAAGACCCCATTGAAAAACATCTTTTGTACTTTTTGCTGAATTTCAGTTAGCTTAGATTTGGCGATGGAGCCTTAAAAGTGATTTGGATCATTTAGAGTGTTCTACTCTCTAGTGGACCTTCTTTTTTAAATGGTGGAATATTTTTGATACTACCAAAGCCTTAGCCAAGATCCAATCTACTATATCTGCAAATGATGTTGTACAGGCTTAAGTCCAACAAGTATCAGCCTCTTCTCCATCTGGTAATGTGGACACTTTGGACCTTTTGATTCTTCAAACTCTTAAAGCCCAGTTTCCTGATTTATTTGAAACCCAATTATCTGTTAAGATGTTAGAGATAATGAAGTCCAACTTCATCTCTGCCACATTGTGGCGCTGAAATTTTGGGGTTTTGAGTTCAAAAATAAGAAAATTCTAAAGATGTTTGAAAAATATTTTAACACCTTGAAAATTAAATTTTGAAGATCCTTTTTTGTTGAAAATAGAGTCGTCACTTGATTTTTAAAAAAAATCAAGAAAAACAAAAATGGCTATTGATTATTAAAACGTTAACTAGAGAAAAAAGGTTGGGGGGTTAAGGTACGAATCGGAGAATGTGTTAAGCACCCCATTCGCCCAACCATAAGGTTGGCCTCTACTAATCATCATTGATTCTTAATTAGATTTCTCAAATGCATGCAAATACAGAAAATAGAGGTGAAAAGAGAATATTCAAAATCAAATACAAAAATACATAACATATGTATATAAAACACCGAAACAAAGCAAATAAGAAAAAAAATTTTAAGTCCTACGGCATTCAATTTCTAGCTAAATGATACGTGAAGCATACCCACATGCAATAATGATTTGAAGAAAATAAAGCATGCTAAAGGTGATTAAAATAATGCTAAAAATTGATAAACAACCTAAAATTACCTCAATTATTCTAAAACATGATTTTAAAGAAAGTAACTAAAACATGCGTATAACTAAAATAATCTAGATTAGCATTATCATGATTAACGTCTAATAAAGAGACATGCTAAACTAAAATAAAATGTGCATAAAAATTCTATATTAAAAAAAACTTACTAACAATGAAATTAATAACAAGAATTTTATGACAAAAGAAAGCTTAAAGATTTTAGTCAAAAGAAAAAGAAAACAAAAGGATGATTTACAAAGAAAAATTAAATCAAAGATAAAAAGTTTTAAAAGAAAAGAAAAAATACTAAAAACTAAAAAATTAAAATTAACACTATTTGAAAATATTATTATTAAACTAACAAGTCTAAACTAAGAAAATTAAACGAAGTTAACAAGTTTAAACTAATCATTAAAAGATTTAATGAGAAAAAGAAAGGAAAGCAAAATATTATTAAAAAAGATTGAATTAATATTAAAAGAAAAATGCAAATGAAAATAGCAACAATTACATAGCAATATAATAGTTGTTAACTAAGAAATACAAAATATAGGTGTAATATTGATAATTACATCATATGTATATAAGTATTTGAATTATAACAATAATGGCACCGTTAGTCATATTGTCAATTATGTTAGCACTAATTAATAAATTAATAAATTTAGTGCAAATGTGTAATGCGAGTAAAGCAAACAAACTTAAACAAGCTAAGATTTGAGTTCTAACATCAATATAGCTAATTTACTATACTAAACACATTTATTTCAAATCAAATGAATTCTAGTGATTAAAACAACTATATAAGCGATATAAGAACATATGTAAGATAAAACAACCAAATTAACCAAACCACTCCAAAGAGATAGGAAATGGAGATAGAAAGACAGGGGATCCAAACAGAATACCTGGATCGCTAATGAATCCTCGAGTCGGGAAATGGTGATCAGCGGCCCAATCCTCAAGTGATGGTCCAATCCAAGTTATGGAGTGGTTTGGTTAATTTGATGTCAGAGGTCCGACTCTCGGTACTTCGGCAGGGTTTTAACGTCGGGCTCGTACTTGCTCGATGCTTCGACAGAGTTTCTCTCACTAAAATTTTATCCTGAAAATGTACCAGGGGGTACGGTATTTATAAAATTTTTCAACCAATGAGATACTGACACGTTTTGGGACACTCCAGGCTATTTGGAATTGGCCGTCGCTAGTATGGATATGGTGGTCACCACCAAAAGTGTAGTTTTCAAGAGGTTCTAATGGTGGTCGCCACAATGGAGTTGGCGACCCCAGGTTCAATGTGGCGGTCGTTGCTTCTAACTAGGGTTTCTAAGATGTTCTAATAGCGGGCTCCATAATGAACATGGCGACCCTAAGGTTCCAACATGGCGGTTCAATAATGATTTCACTAGTTTGAAGGTTTTGATCATTGAGTTCAAATACCGAGCTTGGATCATTTTTTGAGGATTGTACTGAAGCACCATTCTAATTATTTTCATCATCGAATTCACCTAGATCAACCTAAGATTAGGCGGGGTCAAATTGAGGTGTCTACACACATCCAGTAAGGAGACCAAGAATGATAAATCCATGGTTTCTCCTACCCCATTAGAAATCAAAACTAACCAGTTCTTATGTCTAGCTGGTGAGTCTCAGGATCCGGATGATGATCAAATCCCTTTAACTGATTATTGGGATTCTTTAATCGGCATTACTGAAGAAAAAACATCAGCATCCAAACCAAAGACTCTTTAAATATAATGATCACGGCAAAACAAAAATATTATGATATTTCGTGGAATGGCCAGATTTAATTATCTCAAAGGTTTATCAGCTTGACTCAGCATCCACTGAGCCGATAACATCCACTTGCTGCCGACGCAATAAGACAAAAGAGCATCTCTTTTCCTGAGTGCTCTCTTTTCTTTTTCATATATGCCAAACCTACTTTTGACAAAGTCCTCGCCGACGCATGATGACAAATGTTTAAAGCATCATCCCATGTGAAGCCCTTTTCGACTCCCAATCAATAATGGACACCTGGCTTCCACTATCTGGATTTGAAGAAGAAGATTTGAATTCCACATTATTGTGAAAATGTATGTATCTTCTCTTCTCTATTTAAGGGAACATTCACCCTTGTTGAAGGATAAGCTTTTCTCTATCCTTCTCTCTCTTTAGTACCTCTCTCCTTCTCTCCTCTTTTTCCTTTATAATAATTTCTCAGTTTAAATAAAAACAAAAGTTTAGTGAGATGCGCACAGAAAGTGTTTGTTTTTTTGTGTTATCAAAATAGTATTACATTCCATTCATAATAACCAAATAGAACAACAAATACAGTTTTGTATCGATTTTCTTATTTGATCTAGATTTGCCAAAAACCGGACTTAAGATCAAATTTAAAGAAAATAGATGCATATTGAAGTCGATCTAAAAGATCATTCTTATTAGAAATTTGATATCTTATCTATTGTAGTTTATCATTCAAAAGTTTATAATTAATTATAAGCCTAGGTGTTCCACGTTCTATCTCATTATTTTTATATACATAAAAAGCTGTACAACTCCATGGAGAATAATTTGTGTGTGTGAGTGTGTGTGTATATATATATATATATATAAAATAAAATTTATTATATAAATTTATTAATTTTAAAAACATAATTTTATTATAAAATTTATTTTAAATATTAAATAATTTTATTATTATTTTAGAGTAATAATGTATTAAAAAATAGTTTGTATCAGTCTTACTATTAATTCCAACTATAAGTAATAACTAAAGTATATGCATATCAAAATTAAAATGCATTACGTTAACTATATTTTTTAACTATGTATTTATGTATACATATTAAATATATTTTATACTTTCTCCCTTCCTATTTTTTTTTATGATAGAAAAAGAAAGGTTAAATTTCAAATAGAAAGAGAGAATAATTATATTTGAGATGAAAAAAGATAGAAGTTGGTTAGTGAGAGATCAGACAAAAATAAAGTCTCATTTGGCAACTGGCTTTAAGTTAGATTTTTTGTTATTTTGCTTAAAGTCAAAAAATTTAGTTTGGAAACCCAAAGGCTTTTAACTTATTAGCCTTTATTTTTTTTACATCAAATAATTTATATATTTTTTTAAAATATCATAACTTTTATTTTATACATTCATTTTTTTATAAAAAAATATATTTTTAAAATCAATTATCAAAATCTATTAAACAAGATCTATATTAAATATAAAATTATACAAAAATAAATTTTAAAAAATTAGAATAATTTTTTTGATTTTAAACTTTTTTGGCTCAAAGCCATTTTAAGCCAAGTTTTTGGGCTTTGTCTTTTGGCTTAAAATTATCTTTATGATTACCCAACCAACTTTTTGATTGTTTAGCTCAAAATGATTGTATGCAAAAAATTTGATTTAAAGATAGGTTGCCAAACAAGATCAATAAAATAAAAAAGGAAATAAGTGTAAACAAATCTTAACATGTGGATGGCGTCGTTTCTAAGTTCGATTGACGCCTCAACTACACATGTACTTACGTAGTGTCGGTCGCACATTAATTAACATATCGTTTGGAGATAGTACCAAGGGCATAAGTAATGAACTTTCCTCCTTGAATCAAATATCTTCTTCTGCTCGTTTGGATTAAAGGGAAGCTGTTTTTGTGTGGAAGCTTTTATTTAATTTGCTTAGTTTCCTATTTAACAATGGTGAGGGAGTGCAAAGTCATTGCCAAACAACAAGAGTAGAGGCCAATATTGATTTATTTTTTTGTACTTTCTCATTTATAACTCAATATTGATAATTTCTCAATTTCAAGAAATTTCTCTTTTTTCTTGTAAAAATGATAAAGTTATCACATTCTTAAATATTTATATTCAGTATAGATCTTGTTTTATAATTTACAACAAGTCGGTTCTAAAAATATAACGGATGTATACAAAAAGAATTATGAAATGTTAAAAAGTAATAGTTAAAATGTTAACATGTTAAAATGCTAAAATGTCTAATATGCCATTACCTTTTAATTTTAAGTTATAGTATTTGATATATTGATACAATTCTTTTATTGTTGAGAATAGAATTTGATTTTTTGATTGAGATATTATAAACATTTTACTCAAAAAACAAGTTAATGTATTTGTGATGTATATAGATTTTTTTTATAAAAAAAATTAAAAAAAATTAATTAACTTTTTAGAGAAACTAAACAATATAACTTAAAAGTTATTTAAAAAAAAAACTAACATTTTAGATAGCCCAAACAGGGCCAAAGCCAAAAATCAATAAGCGGACGTGCGTATGGTTTAGTTTTTTTTGTAACTTTTTTCATCTTTAGTGCAAAATTTTCAACATTAGCCCAAATAGTATACTTTCTAGATTATTCTCATTATAAGAAAATAGAAAAGTAATTTTTTGACCAAAATTTTTAAAAAGTCCATATAAAGCGAAAAAAAAAACTTATGACTCAATTGGCAACTAGCTTAAAAGTTAGATTTTTTGCGTTTTTTGTCAAAATATGTTGTTTGGTAACTTAACTTTTAAGCTAACTTTTTTAAAATTAATTGTTTGGGTAAAAACTAGATTTTTTTGCTTTTTGTTTAAAATGAACAATTTTACAATTCTATATATTTGATATTAATAATTATACGTAGTTGGTAGTGGAAGAAAATAAATTATGAATAATAGATATTATTGTATTTTAAAAGTAATAGGAGTTTGAATATAATATTCTTAAAATTTATGTTTTGATTTGATTTTTTGACTTTTTAGCTTTATTGTCAAACGGACAATTTTAACTTTTAACGTTTTTAGCCAAAAAAGCAAAATGCCAATATTGTCAATAAGTGCTTTAATGGGATTTTTTTTTTGGTTTTTTGGTGACTTTTTTGGCCATTAGTGATTTTTTAAATTTTAGGCCAAATAAACAAACTTTTAAATTTTTCTAATCACGAAAAGCTGAGAAAATAAAAAATTTAAACTAAAATATAAAAAATTCAAAAAAAAAGAACTGATAGTTTTAGCCACTGAATGGCGCCAAAAATGCACTTCACCTTTGTGTTCAATAGTCCTTCCATTACAAGAATTGATTCCCCATACCCATGAGCACGTGATCCAACAAGGTGGTGCCCCAACCTAGGCAGCCCTTTAGCTTGTGTGTTTGGTGTAGTCTTCTTTTTTTATTTTTTTTTATTTTTTTTATTTTTAAAATTTTTTTATAAAAAAATAAATATAAAAAAATTAATTAATTATAGTAAGAGGTTAAATAAGTGAATTTTAAAAATTTTTTCAAATAAAAAATATTTAAAAAAAGCTAAGCCAAACGAAGGCTTAGACCTATTTGTTTATAGGGCATGTATATTGGGATTGGATTTAACGAAGGTGCTTGGCAAAATTACTATTAGTAACTTTTAGTTTTTTGTTATTAATTTTAGTTATAAATTATAAATTTTTTTAAACACCAATAACTTTGGTTATAATTTATAACTATATTTTTTTTAATTTTAACTACAGCCTACAAATTACAATCTTTATTTTTTTCTATTTTAACTACAACCTACAAACTACAATCTTTATTAAATACTTACAATTTTTATTATAAATTACAATATATAAATTATTAATTTTAATAATACTAAACACCACCAATATTCAATGGGATTTATGTGTTTGTTTTTTCAAATTGCATAGAATATATAATTTCAAGAAAAGTTATATCATCTATATAATAAAATAAGAGTGAAAAATATCTCTTATATATTTTATATCAATTGTGAAAATGTCTTTAGACACGAATCAATCCCTAATGAGATTATAAGGGAGGAGTGGTACATTATTTGGCCCGATAATTTTGTTCTTTTTGTCTTAAAAAATGACTTTTGTAAAAGAATGTTATGGGGATGGCTTCCATTGACAAACAATTTTTAAATTTTTTTCCCTCTTTTGTAAATTAATATTCATTTATATTTAAAATAAAAATAAACATGATATATATATTTTTAAACATTACATATTTATTAATATATTTAAAAATATTTTATATTTATCAATTTATGTCCGGAAAAACAAAGACAGTTCTATTCATCCATCTTCCATTACCAACATACACACGACCCATTGGCGGGAAACTTCAAACCCGCCAAACAACAGAGAGGGAAACCCTAATTACAAATTTCGAATCCTCTCTGTCTTTCCAACACGCCGTTCGTGCTATATAACCGATAGTCGTATCGACCCCTCTCAGTGCAGCGAACCTGTTCGACGAAAGTGCTCGCTGGGAAGTTTCTCTACTTCGGCGTGTCAAGATGTACGTGGTAAAGAGAGATGGGCGTCAGGAATCGGTGCATTTCGACAAGATCACGGCTCGTCTCAAGAAGCTGAGTTATGGGCTCAGCATCGACCACTGTGACCCGGTGCTTGTGTCCCAGAAGGTCTGTGCCGGTGTCTACAAGGGCGTCACCACGAGCCAACTTGATGAATTGGCCGCTGAAACGGCCGCCGCGATGACTGCAAACCATCCCGATTATGCTTCTGTAAGTATTTTCCCCAACTTTTGCTGTTTTGAGGGAAGTTAATCGTCGGAGACAACTTTTGAAAGGATTGCTGCTCTGGGTTTCATCCTTGTTGTCAAGTTCTATAGAGTTTTGGATCTTTTGCTTGAGTTAGTCTTCTCATTTGTCAATGACTGTATTTGGGTTTGCTCGAACCTGTTCATTTGCGTTTTTTGGGTTTCTGGTATTTTTGTTGTTTTGAGGAAAGTTAGTTGACGGAGATAGAAAACGGTTTACTACTTTTTAACTTGTTTTGAATACATTTGTGCTGCAGCTAGCTGCGAGGATTGTTGTTTCAAATCTGCACAAGAACACCAAGAAATCGTTTTCTGAGACGTAAGTGCTTTCAAATTGTTAGGTGGTAAAAGCCATAATAAATTGCAAGTTCAGTTGTGGAAAAAATAGAAGTTTCCAATCTGTGTGACCACTGCAGGATCAAGGACATGTACAGTCATGTCTGCGAGAGATCTGGACTGAAGGCTCCTTTGATTGCTGATGATGTTTATGAAATAATTATGAAGGTAATTTCAGTTGTCAATTGTTACGCTGAGCTTCATGCATGCATTTATCTAAGATTATATGAAGAATTGAATTTCTACTTTGAAAATTAAGGTCAATAAAACACTTGACCATGCTTATCCGATGTCAATCAAATTTTGTCATGCAAAAACGTCTACGGGAGAATGTGTAGAAACAAAATTATGTCATATTGCTGTATCATTTGTACTGTCTTGATTTTGCTGAAAACAAAGCACAAAAGTTATGGGTTTACTCTTATCTATAATACCCTGGTTCCAACTTTGGAGTTTTTTGACTTGAATCCAAGACAAGATCTCTTTAATTAATTTTGTTGGGTTAGTTCATGCGTATGTGCCCACACAATTATGTAAACAAATATGTCTTAGGGGTTTGATCACAGAATTTAATTATTGGATTGCTGAAGAGGACACTGACCTGGGTCATTTTAACCTTCCAGAGAAAAAAAAGGCTAATGTTCAAAAGTATTCAAAAAGTCGTCCACAATATGTATCTGCTGCCTTTTCATCCTCGCCTTAGTGAATGAGAAGCAGAACCTTCATTTTGATTCGTGTTGTAAGAAGTTAAAATAGTGCTTGGCTTTATTTTTCTCAAGTTTGAAGTGAATATTTAGTATTATTCTAATTGAACTCTGTTCATCTATTGCTTATGAACATTTGGTTGTACAGAATGCTGCTTGCTTGGACAGCGAGATAATCTATGATCGGGACTTTGACTATGATTACTTTGGTTTCAAAACCCTTGAGAGGTCCTACCTGCTAAAAGTCCAAGGAAAGGTTGTTGAAAGACCTCAACACATGTTGATGAGGGTTGCTATTGGGATCCATAAGGATGATATTGATTCAATTATCAAGACGTATCATTTGATGTCTCAGAGATGGTTCACTCATGCATCACCCACCCTTTTCAATGCGGGGACACCAAGACCACAAGTATGCCAAATGTTCACACTCTTATGTAGCCTACTTAATATTGTAGGTGTTATTATATTACTTTGAACCTTTTGTTCTATAAGAAATTTTGACCAATTTGTTGGTGTCCATCAGGATTTTATGGTCTTCCTAGTAGTTGTCATTGCACATATATTTTGGTTGCTAACTTTACCTTTGGTTTGTGTTGGCAGTTGAGTAGCTGCTTTTTGGTGTGCATGAAGGATGATAGCATTGAAGGAATCTGTGATACTTTGAAGGAGTGTGCTGTCATCAGCAAGTCAGCTGGTGGAATTGGTCTCTCTATTCACAATATCCGTGCCACAGGCAGTTATATTCGTGGAACTAATGGGACATCCAATGGCATTGTTCCAATGCTACGAGTTTACAATGACACTGCTCGTTATGTTGATCAAGGGGGTGGCAAGAGGAAAGGTATGCTTATCATGTTGATGTTATTTGTTTATTTGACTTGTGTCATAACCAGACATTTTCTGCAATTTTATTTCTGTTGCCTTTAGGAGCTTTTGCTGTGTACCTGGAGCCATGGCATGCTGATATATTTGCATTTTTGGATTTAAAGAAAAACCATGGAAAGGTATAGTTGTTTGTATTCATGAATTTGATGGATTTGATGTAAAATTGTTGTGCTTTTGATACGTGCTATACTTCATAGTGTTATTATTAGGGCAATGCTGTGTGCTTGGTTGTATGCATTTACTTGAGCAACCAAATTGTCTTTTTTCACCTCATTTTGGCTTTCTTTACACCTTAAGATCAATGATTTTAGAAGTCTTCTTACTGCAGGAGGAGCACCGTGCACGAGATTTGTTTTATGCTCTTTGGATACCTGATCTCTTTATGGAAAGAGTCCAAAGTAATGGACAATGGTCTTTGTTTTGCCCCGATGAGGCTCCAGGTTTGGCTGATTGCTGGGGTGAAGAGTTTGAGAACCTGTACACCCAGTATGAGAGACAGGTAGATTTGATTTTGCTTCATAGTTAAACTTTTGTATTCCTGTATCATGGTCTTCAGTTGGTTCTTTTGGGAAATCATTACTTACCATACTCTTGCTATAAACTTAGGGCAAGGCAAAGAAAGTTGTACAGGCACAGAACCTCTGGTTTGAAATTTTGAAGTCCCAGATAGAAACTGGGACTCCCTACATGTTATTTAAGGTGATCTAAGATAACAAACGGAGATTCTTATTTTGGTATTCCTTTACCAGTTTTACTCTTAATTTTTCTTTTTCCTTTTTGATCTAATTTAATTGTACCTTTCCAGGATACCTGCAATAAAAAAAGTAATCAGCAGAATCTGGGTACTATTAAATCTTCAAACTTGTGTACTGAGATAATTGAGTACTCAAGTCCCACTGAAACTGCTGTATGCAATCTGGCATCAATTGCTTTACCACGATATGTTAGAGAGAAGGTATGCTATTTATGGCATGCATGTATGGTTAAAATATCTTTTGTTGGTCTATATTGTTCTTGATTTAGTATGGCACTATTTTGTATGTTGCAGGGGATACCAATAGAATCAAATCCATCTAAGCTTGTTGGTAGCAGAGGGTCTAAAAATCGATATTTTGATTTTGACAAACTAGCAGAGGTCTGATCTGTTTTATCTGCCTAATTGCCTTGCATCTTGTTTGGTATCCATCTTTTTAGTTCTGTGAAGATTAAAATTTCTTGAAGTTGGGCCTGAGTTTTAGTGTCTCTGTGCTGTTGGGACAGGTTACAGCAATAGTTACTACAAATCTCAACAAGATAATTGATGTCAATTATTACCCTGTGGAAACTGCCCAACTGTCAAATTTCCGACACAGACCTATTGGTATTGGAGTTCAGGGTCTTGCAGATACCTTCATTTTACTTGGAATGGCATTTGATTCACTGGAGGTAAAAGCTAACTTTCAACTGTGCTACACTATCGTAGCATCTAATTGGATCATTTAAATCTGATGAGGTGATGGGTGTGAATTGCAGGCTCAGCAGCTGAACAAAGATATATTTGAGACCATATACTACCATGCTTTAAAAGCTTCTTCTGAGTTGGCTGCAAACGAAGGCCCCTATGAGACATATAGCGGATGCCCTGTAAGCAAGGTATGCTTTCCAAATGGAGCTTCTGTGCCACTGACAGGGACACTTGGCATCTTTTTATGGAATGTCATCATGTGGATATCGGTTGAAAACTTGTGTTCCTTCTGTTGTTTCCCTTGTGGATTCTGCACCTGTAATTGATCTGATGGCCAGCTGTTCAATGTTTTATATTTTCAGTGCCATGGTGCTTTTGTATGCTTCCTATTCCATTCCAAGTCTTTTTTCTTTTGGGTTTCTAATTGAATTTCACAAGGTTGCAATCAAGTGTTTTCCTTTCTCACACTCCAAAGGGAGAGAAATGTTTGAGGGTGGGGTGGGGTGGGGAAACCTTATCCCAAGGCCTTGTAGTGCACCTCATTATTAGATTCCACAATCTGTTGGCTAATGTGTCACTAGTTGAGTTTCTTGGGCCGTAATGCCTGACCCAAATGTTCAACAATTGTTAGAAAATATGCTTATACAGCTATGTGCTGTCCAGGGAATTCTTCAACCTGACATGTGGGGGGTAACACCCTCAAGTCGATGGGATTGGGATGATCTTCGGGGTGTGATAGCAAAGAATGGAGTAAGAAACTCACTTCTTGTAGCTCCTATGCCCACTGCTTCAACCAGCCAGATTCTCGGAAACAATGAGTGCTTTGAACCTTATACCTCCAACATCTATAGTCGCAGAGTTCTAAGGTTTGTATTGCACTCGTATGCTAATGAGTGACTTCTAAGATCTGTTCTTTCTTGTTGTCATCTAACACACAATCTCTCTTTGATTATAGTGGTGAGTTTGTTGTGGTGAATAAACATCTTCTTCATGACCTAACTGAGATGGGCCTTTGGTCACCTGTTCTTAAGAACCAGATAATTTATGAGGATGGTTCAGTTCAGAAAATACCAGAAATTCCTGATGAACTAAAACTCATTTACAAGTATGGATTTTTGATTTTGCAGGTGTCCTTTTTCTTTTTTCCTTTTCCTTTTGTTTGTTGTCTCTGAACTAAAGCATTTTGTTGCATCAGGACTGTTTGGGAGATCAAGCAAAGGACATTGGTTGATATGGCCATCGATCGAGGATGCTATATAGACCAGAGTCAGAGCCTAAATATACACATGGACCAACCCAATTTTGGGAAACTTACTTCCTTGCACTTTTATGCGTGGTCCAAAGTAAGAACCCTAGTTCTACTTAGTATCTGTGTTTTGAGAATTTTATGATTTGAGTTTTGTTTACCTCTCTTGTGATCATTAGAAGAATGTTCTATAATATTTTCTGATTCATTTTTTTTTCTCCCCATTCTGTTAACAAAAGGGCCTGAAAACTGGGATGTATTACCTAAGATCACGTGCTGCCGCTGATGCCATAAAGTTTACAGTCGATACTTCTATTCTTAATGTAATGGCTTGATTTGATTACTTTAATCCTCAGCCTTTCAAGTGATTTTGGATTTAACTGATGAATCTGACCCTTGCAATGCAGGAAAAAATCAAGACGGATGATGATGAGAATGCTAAAATGTCACAAGTGGTATGTTCTTTAACAAACCGTGAAGAGTGCATGACTTGTGGCAGTTAAAAGAGTTCTATATAGAACAACCAAAAGATGGGTTTCGTTTGCTTTATTTCCTTTGCTTACTGAGAGGAAACAAGATCTGGCACGCCCTGGGTGCCTTTTCTGGTGACACTATTCAAGTTTTTTTTGGTTGGGATTTGTGGTGATAAATTGTGATCAAAGTGTGGGTTTGAGCGTCAAACTGTGTATAGGTACAACTTAATGTTCTTTATTTCAGATGTGAGTTTTTTAGTTGGTGACCGGTGGGTTTATGAACTTTGCTCTAACTTGGTGTTTCAATGTCAATTGCGAATTACAAATGGAAATTTGACTTGATTCCAATGAACTTTGCTTACATAATCTATTGTTCAACAAGTTATGGACCCTGAAATTCTAGTTCCAAATGTTCATTGAAGGTTAACCTTATTATGAAAGGATTTATTTTTTAATCTTTTTTAACAACCAAGAGGGGGTTAAAGAGAAGGGTAGCTATGGTTGGCCGCAAATTATTAAATACCATTTTTTGCCCCTAAAAAAAACTCGGGCCAATGTTGGGTTATAGTTTTATGATATTTTTAGATATTGAGTTAGTTCTTTATTAATCTTTTTCTATTTGGGTTATTGGAAGGAAATATGGGTGTAATTTGGGTTCGGCCCGGCTCGGCCGTAGATTGGGCGGGCCAAACTCGGCCCGGGCTTGGGCCCGGCGGGTTTTCGTTGAATTTTTGGGCCGGGCCGGGCCGGGCTGGGTTTTTTGGCTAGGGGGTCGGTCTAGGCCATAGGTGTTACGGGTTCGGGTTTCAAGCCGGGCTTAGGGCCTAGGCTTTTGAGCAGGCTTAATTGACTCGGCTTGTTTTTTTAGTTTTTTTTTTCAAAATTATTATATTATGAGTTTATTGTATTATAAAAATAAGTTCATTATTATAAGTTTATATAAGTATATTATTATATAAGTTTATAAAAATAAGTTTATTATAAGTTTATATAAAATTAAGTTTATAAGTTTATTATTATATGTTTATATAAAAATAAGTAACTGTAGAGACAGGATGATAAGTATACCGCGAGCACTCGTCTATTTGTATTGAAAGTTGACTCCGAAGTAACTGTAAAGACAGTAATGGCAAGTATATCGCGAGCTATCGCGAGCAATATTGGTCACGACAACTCGTGTTGTTTTTAATAAACTAAAATATCAAAATTATCTTTATTTGTATTTTTTACAGTATCAAAATGTCGTTGGAGTTCTGTAATAGAACTCCCATGAGTCTTAAAAAGTCGTTTATTTTTTATGATAGACCAATTATTGTTACGATTTCAAGATAAAGTACTTGATTTATGGGTTTGTGTTGATTGTGGTATTATTTGAGTTTTATATTCATCATATAAATATTTAAGTATTTTATTTATTGCTTTTTGTTGATTTATATTATCGTAAATATTTTTTTAAAAATAACACAAATCAATATTTTTACACTTAGGATATAGTATGCAGGTTATTCCAAAAATATGTATTATTTCATTATAATATTTATCAAATTTATCTTTCATACTAAATATTATTTAATAATAATTTGGATTGAATAAAAATTCATTAAATACTGCGCAAATTTGTTTTAATTGCAGTAAAACTAATGGAGTAGTAGGAGTGTAAATAAAAGAAAATAATTTTG
>JAULJZ010000003.1:6503464-6518965 GCA_032270985.1 Heliamphora pulchella
CAAACACTTACCGGTGGAGGAGGAGAGGGCCGGGCCGGGCCCAATGGCTAGCCCGACCCGAGTTTTGTGGCGGGCTTCATTCGGGCCGGGCCAGGCCGGGCCGTCGGGCTTTGACGGGTGGCCCAAGTCCGGTCCATGAACAGTGGCGGGCTGGGCCGGCCCGGGCTTCTACAGTGACGGACTTCGAGCGGGTTTCGGGCTCTCGTCGGATCTCAGGCCATTTTTACACCCTTAGAAGGAAAGAAATGAGTAGATATTTGTAAAAAAAAAATCCATATTCTTTATTTATAAATAAAATAGGTATAAATAACTTTATTTTGGCTTCATTATATTTTCTCAATAAACCAAGGATTTACTATAATTTTTTGTTGTTGAAATTAGTCTATGCATATGATGCGACAACGATCATACTCCAAAAAATATTATGAAAATGAATTTTGAATGTGTTAGGTATGAAGTTTTTAAAAAATTGAGAGTATTTTAAGGTTGCGGGATATGAGTGTTCATAACTTCATATATTGCCTAACAAGTTTATAGCCACAAAAAATGAACTATCTTTGCAAAAACCATGCTTTCACCAAGAATGCACTTGCAGAGCATTTATGATGGGAACTGAGCAATTCCTGTATCATATCCATTTACCCCCATAATTCTGTAGTCTTGATGGCAAATTATTAGGTATTTCTAGCCTAGTGTAAGTAATGTTATGTAATATTTTTAACAAATAAATAATTATAATTTATATTTTGTGAGCTATTATATTTTTATCATAAAAATTTTTTTTACAATATTAGGTGTGAATATCACGAGAATTGTGACATAAGTTTTCCAAGACCATCCAATAATTACTCAATCTTGGTAGAATTGCAAACTTATAATTTAACAATCTACACGTTACTAACTACAAACTTTAACATTACACGTTATTTCGTCTACTTAGTTCCATATAAAACCAGTTGCAGTTCAAACTGGTTTGTGATCTCATTTTTTATTTGATACACAAATGAGGCGTTACAAAGATTGTACTTCGAATGCACAAGACATTATTATCATACAATAGTGACGAAGTTTATAGAGAATGTTACCTTTGTTGTAATGGAATATTTTAGTTACGAATAGAAATTATTTTATTTTGTTTGTAAAAATAAGACATTTTAGTTACGAACAAAAAAAAATATCTTATTTTTTGTACAAATAAAACATTTTTAGTTACACATTTAAATGTTTCATTTTATTTTTTATTTAAAAAGTTAACGTCATTGAACACAGACAAAATTGCAATTAGAAGGTAACTCGGCATGGCAATCAACCAAAAATAATTACAAATCCATTATCATAGGATGATGGAGGATGCTCACCGTTTAATTGTTTTGTCAGCTAGTTCAAAGAAAAGGAGATTGGAAGAGATAAAAGTCCTAGGCTGAGTAACAAAATGGTAATTTGTACCATTTTCTAAGATATAATCGATTGTCTCCCAATTTTAATTTGAAAAATTATTTTCTTTGTTTGGAATCCCTAATGAGTGCATTGCCAACGATCAATTAGGGATAATTTGGATATAACAAAAAAGAACGGAACTTAGTAAAATATTAGTTTTAAGCTGAGACTTATCCATAAACAAGTATCTCAAATTCGATATGGGCCCAAAACTCTCAAAATAAATATAATATTTAAATAGTTGGAATAGATTAAAAAAAAGTAGTAAAATAAAGTTGTGATGAGCTCACGGAGTCCCAACAAAACCTTTTATATTCCCAACTAAAGAATCATATATATCCCAAATAAGTAAAATTCTAAGCCCAGGATGAAGTTGGTGGAGGAATTATCTTAGCATTTGACCAAAAGTGCAAAATGTGAGGAAGAGGAACCCAACTGATGAAGCAAGAGTTTGAATAAAATATTATAGAAATTAGCATCATTTCTAGCTAAAAAACTAAAAATTCTAACATAGTTTGCTTGGCAGAAAAATAAAAAAAATAAAAAGTAAAGTCAAATGTCACTGACGAACACCGGACAAGTAATCCCACCAAGAGAAAATAGTCTCCAATATTTCAAAGCGTCGCACCGCAAAGGCAAAATAAAATCCACATCAATTTTGTAAGAGAAATATAAGCATCACAGGCCCTCCCATTTCCACATTACAACTATCAATCTACCATCAAGATGAATCCAATCGAAAATCGACTAAAAAGAGCTAGCACAAAAAGACTTAAAAAGGCAGAAACCATGCAGAATCCAATCCAACCTTAATAGAGCCGACTGACGAATGGAAGAAACAGATGAGGCACATACTCTCTTTCCACTGCAAGAAGACCCAACCCTCCTTTTGGTTTCTGTCAATAGTCCTCAAAACACAGCAGAACAAAATGCCACCCTGCAAGGAATAAAGAGAAAGGGTCAGCCTCGACAGAATTTTATACGGCGGCTTCGAAAACAGCAAAAACTAACTTTGTTTTTTTCGATAGCCTAGCAAGAATTAACATAGGGATTGTCTGACAACCTAGTTTTAAGTTGGGCTTTTATATATATATTTTTTCTTTAACCCAAATAAGGAAAAAGATTGGTAAGACAAGACTTAAAACCGCAGTACAAAATTTTTGATTGTTTACTATTTTAAGGCTTTAATCAAAAGGGTTGGGAGTCTGATCTTATTTGACCCAATAGCACTGTCGGGTCATGTGGGGTCCCATTTTGATGATCCAAACAATTCATTTTGTAAACACTAGCGTCTTAATCATTCGTGCAAAATTCAAGTTGATCGAATATTGTTATGTACCCGAAACAAAATACATTTGTCTTAAAATAATAAACAGTACAATTTATTTATCATCCATATTTTTAATGATTTATTCACACTTAACAAATATCCGACCAATTTAATTTTTTATATAATGATCTACACATTGATGTCTGCAAAAGAATAATCAAAATTGAATAATTTAGATTATCATGAATAATTTAGATTATCAAAGTGGAACCCAACGTGGGCTCCACATGACCCAACAGCATCACCAACAGCAAAGGAGATGTTGAGTTAAAGCCACGAGCCAAACGAAGCCAGAATGAGGGATAATATTCAATGTTTATATCATATGTTTTTGTCATAATAGCATATAAACAGAGAATAGAGAAGCCCACTTGCATTTATTGGCATTTGCATTTTTCAAACTTTCAAGGCAGCAGCTTTGTGAACCATTGTTTCCTTGTGGATTTGGTGGCAACTCTTCTCCACAAGGTCAAGCAACTTCTCCAAGTTCATGGACCAGGAATTCAAAATGTCATTGCTGTCCTTTGCTGTCTGGAAACATACTATGCCCATTGGCCGGTCAATCTTTGCTACCAGTGCTTTAGAGACAACCATATCTGAGAGATGCTTTTCAGCTTCCTGAGAAAATAGGTGAACTCTTCATAAGAGAGAAAATAGATAAATCTTCATAAAAGAAAGAATGAATAGTATCATACGTGTGGACCACGATAAGAAGTATAGCATTGAGACAGAGAAAGGGAGAGAATTGCGCAGGAAAATAATAGTAGAAATCAGCTGGTGGGGGTTTATATAGTGCCATGGTTGTAATTCATTCAAAACCTCAGGAACATTTAATTAATTTTGACTGTTAAAACAGCTTGCCATAAAAGCGAGAAGCTTAGAAGCACCCCTCTCAGTAAAGCAGCTTATATTTTGGGTCAAAATAAGCTGAGTTAAGCAGCTTATATTTATTATGCAGCACCAAACACCACTTTTTAGCTTAATGTGAGCTAAAAGCTGGAAAAAAAAAAAAGCAGCTTACAAACTGCACCAAACAGGTAGTAAGTCTTAATTGTTCGAGATAAAGCAAGTGTCATTGAAGAGTTGAGAGAATATATCATGCTTAATATTAGCATGTGTCATCCATACAGTATAGCTGAAGGAATGAAACAAGTACCAATTCATCCTTCTTGAGAATCAGAATTTCAAGATATCAATCACAAAACCAGAAAGATTAAACTAGGAAGTGAAAGGGAGGGAGAAAGTAACTCAAAAAGGGAAAAAAGGAGGCAAAAACTTGTACGGGCCAATAGATACTCGATAGAACCAGAGACATTAGCAGGGTAAGTAATTGCAAGGATAGAATTAAAAAATTACAAAATGCAGCTTCAATAGGTTGCGCACACTGAAATACAATGCTTTCACAAGATTATCAGGAGACATCCAAGGGTTTTATGAGCATGGAGATTTTGAGAAGAGTATAGGTGATGGAGAACAGTAGGAGAGAAAAGGGAGGAGGGTAGAAGAAACAAGCGTGGGTCACAATCCTAAGCGCACAAAGGCACAACCTTATTCAATTCTCAATCAATTAATTCAAATCTGCCTATTACAATAGCAAAGATTCTTATTTATAGGCTACCAAGAACAAACCCTAATAGAAAAGGAAACATCTCAAAATAACCTAATTACATAATTAACTTAATTCCTACTAAATATTAAACAAGATAATTAACTACCAACTACATTTAACAGATCAAAAAGATCTCTTCTAATGCATTGAACCCTCGAGCTCCATTTGAAGCTTCCAAAGTGGATAATGACACTCCAACTAGTTAAGGGATGTGGACTCATGATGGGACCAGGAATAGGGAGGAAAATAGGATTCGTGGCAAGAAAGATGGACGAAAAGAAAAAGAAAAGCCAGAGGGAATTTATAGGAATCAATAATTAGTGGTGGTCTTTTGACACTGACAAACCCTAAGAGAGAATCTGACAATTTGCTTTCTAAGTTCGCTTTTACTAAGTTAGGCTTTTAGCATTTTTGCTAAATTTAATTATCTAAATTATGCTTTCCAATCCTCAAATTTGTCTTTCATATCAAAAGAGAGAACATACTGTTTACTCCGTTACCCTTTTAGTCTTGAAAAGCTTAGTAGACATGACGTAGCTGACAAACAAAAAACTACCTGGTACTTTGGTATATCTGGTACGTATTGAGTTGTAGTGCAACCGTATCCAATTCGCGTACAACAACATTTTTGAAGTACTTGTGGTTCATAGCTTTTCATACTTCTATTGGTGTGTTTTGCGATAATGCTTGACTGAAGGATGATATAGACAAGGATAATTGATTTCAATGGGATGATTATGAAATTGAAAAAAAGATCCCATTGGCAAGGCACCAAATGTTTGAGTCATCGCAGAGAAATTTGGTTGTACGCACAAGAACCATTCCAATGCCCTGTACTTGCTTTAAGGCTCCCTTTAAAGCTAAAGTCGTCTGGCACTCTGTTGCATAGAGACTAAGAGGAGAGTAGCCAGGAAAAACAGGGAAGTTTTTATGCAAGGAAACACACTCATGAAAATAAGAATACCAGCCTTCTAACATATTTCATGTCTTTAATGTACAAGCTAAAGAAGTATAATGTTCACTAAAGGGACTGAGAGAAGTGGCAGGTCTTCTGTTCTTAGTTCTCAAGAAGAGGATTTGGGAATCGGATGCCGAGAACCTTTACCCAACCACTATAGAGGAGCTGGCAGCACAGCGAGGGAATGCTATTGACATAAATTCATTGTGGAGGAGAGTGAAGGAGAAATATGGAAATGCTTCAAGAAAACAGGTTATGAAAAAGAAGAGAAGGCGTACCGTTACCTTGTGGAATGGTGTTATGAAAGGCAAGGGAATATATGGAAGCAATTTGGACGCAGTAGGAGAGTTTCAAAGATGAAATTTTAGCATGATTGGTAGGTGGAACGCCAATTGTATGAAACATTCCAGCAACTCTTTATTCTATGGTGGATGACGATGCCTTGATAATAAATTTTACTTTTCATATGACCAAGCGGTATAGGACCCTAATTTTATTAAATTTGCTTCAAAATCAGGAGGAGGAGTTGGCTGATTGCTTCATGAATTTGCACCGAGTTTATTAGAGAAATGAGATGGAGTATGACTCAAATGGAAGACGATTAAAAAGGGTATTCCTCCGTTGAAGAAGGGGTGATTTCAAAGTCAACTAATTTTGAAAGGGACTCTGAAGAGAAAAAAACTTCGTAGTTTGTTTAGACCCGCTAATGTATTGAAATGTCTTGCTCCTTACAATTGACAACCTGGAGAAGCATGAGAATCGTGAACTGTAAAATTCTATTAGTTCCTATTTATATATTGATTATGATTTTATGACGTTATGCTTGTCATTTTCCTTTTTGGTTTTAGAGAATCTTTTCCCAACTCCTCCATTTGTAAAGTTTTTGGTGGTTCATAGTGTCATAAAGGATTTTGAGTTGGAATTGTTCTTTTGATTCCTCTATGCCTAATAAGCCCAAGGGAAAAAAGGCATTTCTTGTGGAAAAGGATTAAAAACCTTCCACTTCTACTGGGGATGAAAATTTTTGCCTGATAGAAGAGCTCAGGGTGTAGACCGGGCATGGGTACAGGATTCTGATGCTTAAAAAGAAGTATATGGATAGTGTTCCTTGTTTCTTATCCCCTCTTCAATGATCCAAAAATTAAGGTATATATGGGCATTTCTCTGGTTTCTTATGCCCTCTATAGAATTGCTTTACAAAACTAAAGATCACTAAAAATGAAGATGCACGTGCCTTAAATCTCGTCTTGTGCCTTGTATTCTCTATTCTGTAGTGATAGTAATGGCTTCGAAGCAATCATTTTCTCTTTTTAAGGAAATAGAATGTTTCAGTGCCATTCCCTATAGTCTGATACAGCCAGATACCAATTTGGAGTTTGGATAGGCCATGGATTATCATCTCTATTGCAAGATTATACAATGAAATAATTCAAAAATAACATTCATTGCTAATCTTAACCTGCCGGAACTGGTTTCCAGAGCAACTTATAACCACCAGATATGTATATATGTAATATTGTATGTTTCACTTCACCACCTATTCAATATGTCCTACATTTAAATTGAAAAATGTGCGATATTTATCTGTCCCTTGGATGCTGTAGCCTAAACTAATAAATAGCTTCCAAAATTTACAAGGAAACCCCAACGGATTTTTTGGAGTGTTCTATTTATGGCATGAAATTAGAAACAAGTGACATAGAATCTCCCATACTTATCATCATATATACTCCCAAGAATGGATTTTCACAGGAAAAAGTAATAACCCATCATATTCTATAGGGAAATAAGTATGTCGCAGCCATTTGGCAACAATTATACTATAGATTTAGTATTTGACATACCTGAACACTCAGACAAAGCAGCTCAGCAAGTCTCTTCAAGGTAATCCGAGAGTAATACTTTGAGACTACAAGGATGTTCTGCAAAGAAGGAATATCTTGTGAATGAATTATTACGTGTTCAAAAGGTGGAACGATAATTACAGCGTATAAATCATGATTGAATGAGTGGTGACTGATTACATGTTCTATTACTCTCTGTCTTAAATCTTCAGCTGCCTTGTCACCTAAAGCGCCACCAAGCATGTTCTTTTCATTCTCAAATTCATTGTTGAATGTATTCCACAAAGCCGTCCACTGGACAACCTCCATCGTAACAAGCTGTTTCAAGAGCAACCTGTGAAACAGTGCAAAGCTGGGCGTCAAAAGGCACTAATAGGATATATGGATATTCAAAAAACTATCCTCTTTTTTTGGTCATTTGTGGTTTTGGGAGTTTGCGTAGGACATACCTGAAATGAGGAATTTCTGATAGATTCTTATCCTCCAATGTAGAGTTAAGAAGGTTTGACTGCATAGGGTCATATGGTGACAAAACTAAATACCAGCATATTTTCCTCAGGACCTGCAAGATGTAAAATAGTAAGAGAAGCTGAACAAGATTGAGGAAGGCACCCTCATTTGATGGCAAAAAAAGACACAAATTTTCTTTCCTATTTAAATCTGGAAGAAAGTATAAGCTGAGTTTCTTTACCGGTATCCACCGAGTTTGGTCTTCTTTGACAGAGGGGATCTCATATATTGCCTTGTAACAGCGACATATTTCAAGGTAATCGTTGCTATGGGAGTAGTACCTACATGTCAAGAAATGCAACAAAACAAATTGACAAGTTTATGGAAAACAATAAATAAGCATAAGTGTTAGGCATTTAAAGCTTTCCTTTGAGACTCCTTTAACATGTCTCCGTTGAAATGGTTTCTATAAATCATTTCCATAAACTAGTCAGCAATCAATCCCATCGCAACAGGTACATGTCAATATATTTTCCCTGCCATTGACTTTGTTTTTAGGGACCCGGTCCCATTTAAATTGAAATATTTAATTAAACCTTGTGAACTAACGTTTTATAACGAGAAGAAATTAAAATTTAATCACGAGTATGATTGTTGATGGTAATATATGTTTGCTTAAGCATGAATTTAATTATCGGATTTGATTGAACGAGTCTTGTGGCGTTGTGACAAAATTTGAAAACTATATACACATTTCCTTTCCTTGGTGTGCTGTCCAGTGAGGAACCACTCGAGCGGTCTCGAGACCGATCGAGCGGTCTGTGGCGGGAAGAGGCTTTAAGTTGCGGGCTTGAGGAGTTTTGTTTCATTCTCTCCTCTCCTCTCTCTCTCTAAAATTAGATAAAAACCCTAGGATACTCTCTAGAGTTCCCTTGGGCTCCTTGCCATTCCTCGTTGGTGGTTTCTTCTTGCTTCCTCATGGGTTCCTACCGCTGGAGGAGTTGGTTTGTACGTTGGAGGCTTGATTCTTGCCCTCTGGTTGGGATCTTGCTTGGTTGGAGCTTGCTTGAGCCTCACCTTGGATTGTTCGTACATCTAAGAGGTAGGATCTATGACTATATATGAAGATTTGTTTGATATGTGTTGTATACTCTGAGTTTATCCATGAAAATATGATAAATAAATGTTTTGGAAACCCTAGGTTATAGGTTGGGGTTAATGCATGTTAAATCTCGAGGTTTTGGAAGATTTGTGGTATTTTGATCTTGATAATATCATGTGGAAACCTTTAATTTGAGTTTTGGAAAGTTAGGGTTTCGTTTTTTTATCAATACCATGGAGATTTGGGGATTTTGGGTTGTTGAACCCGAATGGTGAAATTGGTTGAATTTTTAATAAATTGAGACTTGTATCATCTCATTTATAAATAGATTTTATGAAACTTGGAAATGGGTGGAAATGATCTAGTGTTGCGCTGTGAATTGTGAATAAATTCCAAGGATTGTTGGATGTATGTGAAAGTATGAGTTACGTAACATGATTATAATTGGCATGTGAATTCAAATATAAGATGATATTGGTATTTGAATTGTTGATTATTGGAACCTTAATAGTGTCGGGTTTGGCGAGAGGAACCGATTTGACGGTTGGATTCGTAGTGATTTAAACATGAATGATATAATTAAAATACCGTGCTATTGAATTGAATAACTAAGGTTGGGCTCGAGTAACTCCTCGGTGAAAGACCGAAGATTTGTACAATGTAAGGTAGGCCCTTCCTTCGGGCTAATCCCCGTAAAAGTGTGCTCTTTGGCGGCCCACCCATCGATATTTTCAAGAAAAACCGAAAATGTGTGCTCTCGTGTTGGACTATAGAATGGGTATTTATCCATTGGGCCTCCCGTGGCCCGATGGTGATAAATATGCCGGGGACTATAGGCGCCGTCCGACTTTGGTACTTAATTAAATCAAAGAGAGAAGTGTGTGTGTAATGTGATTGCATTGTGAACACAAGGAAACAAAATGGGGTTAAAGATTAAATGAGGTGTGTTGGTTTTAACAAGGAAAGAAATTCGATTATGTAAACGAGAATTTATAAGAAATGTAAATTTCAATTTTGGGTTTAAGCGTGTTGCGCACTCACATAATCATCCTCGCATGCCATACATATGTTCATATCTAATCTTTTTCCTATAAGCCTCTGCACATGGTGCTTAACCTATTTCAGGTGATAATGAAAAAAAGGTGGTCAAATGAGAAGCTTAAGTCTCGAGAACCGTTTTTGAAGCTTTTGGAAATTGAATTACACTCATATAGGAATATCTTTTGAGAACTGTATATCTTGTAAATGTAATTCATTCGATACAATGTTTCAGTATTCAATGTTGTGGGTATTCGTTTTGTAAGGCCATAAGGCTCCGCACTCATATTTTGCATGCATAAAAGGATGTTATCGTTTCACGGGATGTATGACGAACGAATGATGGTTTCCTATGGTTCAGGAATGTTCTAAGATATTTTTTCTACTATTTTACTCTTGTATTTATAAAATGGGTAGCATAAAAAGTTATCTTTTCAAGCACTTTGAAGTGAGAGGTCAAGGGCCCGTTTGGTATGATTTTCCGAAAACTATTTTCGGAGAATTCTGTTTTGAAAACAGCAAAAACACGTTTGGTAGCACTTCTGAAAAAATTATGTTCAAAAAATAAAAAAAACCGAGTTAAAAAATAGGGCGTTTATGAAAACAGCTAAAAGATGTTTTCATGTTTTTTTTTTCAATTTTTTTCGTTCGTCGTTCGTACGATCAACACAGGCGATCGTTGTTGTCGTCGCCGTTCGTCTCAGCCTCTCATGCGGTCGTCGGTGACAAGATCAGTTTTCTGAAACTCAGACTCATCGGCGTCGGCATCGCGAAACTCAGATTCGAAACTCAGACTCGTCGGCAATGGCATGGCAAAACTCAGATTCAAAACTCAGACTCGTCGACGTTGGCATCGCGAAACTCAGACTCGTCGGCGTCGACATCGTGAAACTTAGATTCGAAACTCAAATTTGAAATTCTGGTTCGTCTCATCTGTTCTGTCGCCGGCAGCGACGCGAGCTTTGGTTCGTCTCAAGGGTTTTGTCGTCGGAGGCGGCGCGAGCTCTGGTTGCCGGTGTTAGGGTTAGGGGTTAGGGTTAGAGTTAAAATTAGAGTTTCTAAAAATAGTACACCAAATGCAATTTCTCTTTTCAAAATATTAGAAAACAATTTTCAAATTCATTTTTTAAAAACAATTTTCAAATTACAATTTTAGAAAACACAACCAAACGAACCCCAAGTTTTTTGGAACAAAGGTGAAGAAGTTGTCCAAAGTTGGACCGCTCGATGGACCGCTCTTGTGCACCTCTCAGTTTCTCAGTCTGTGGGCCAAAATGCTACAACCTCTGAGGAACCGCTCGAGCAGTCTTTTGACCAATCGAGCGGTCTGACTGGTTGGGCGATTTTTGTGCCTTTTTTATTTTGAAGCCTATTTTCTAAAGGTGTATTTCTTAAAAGTTCTTAAACCTTCTTTTGTGTACTTTATATTTCAAATCATGATTTCTCTTGGTAAAAACGTTTCTCTTTTGGGCTTTTCCCTTGTGGATGCTTTTACCTTGTGGATCCTTGGGTTTTCCTTGGTTACGAAGCCGGAGCGTTACATTGCTGCTTTAGGAAGTTACCTGGATTAAGGCTCTCGCTTGTATTGTCTTACCACTCATTTATAAGAATTTCTGCATGCAGAATAACCCTAGAATTTTCTCAAGACAAGCCCTGGATGACAATCTCAATAGACTGAAAAGAACACCTTGTTTCTTTCGGTTGCTACCAAATAAAGAAAGATGCAGAATGTTCCCAATTGTTCACCAAACCGGAGATCTTTTTGTCTCAACAGTGTAAAATTTTACCATCTGGTACTTTATTTCATTCCTCATTTTTTGGAAATCTCTCTTAAATCATTTATGATCCCTTCTCAAAAGCATTTGTGGTAATTAAAGATCATAAAGACAGTCAAAGCTTCTAAGCCAATTCGTGCCAAGCTTTAGTGATTTGGAATTTTACAAAATGCCACATCCATTTTATATCCTAGAGAGACTGGATGCTGCAACGTCAAAGAGTTTGTATGTGCGCACTCTCATGTATGAGAAATGAAATTGTAGATATTAATCAATAACTTGCTATGAAGGTGTGAAAGAACCCTCCCAATTTTTTCATTTCTTGGCAGGGTTTAGAAATCAAAGTTTTCTATTTCTTAAATATCTGTGGTTAGATTTTCTCCAATTGCAGAAATTAAATCAAATTTCTGCAAAAATAGGCTCAATATTCAACAAAATCCGAAGCTTATTGAGATTTTCAGAAGAAAATAAAATCATCAATGCATGGGTGCGATTACGTGCGAGAGAGAGAGAGAGAGAGAATCACGCAAGATCATTTAGTCCATTAATTGCAGGTATGACAGAGATGTAATATGGTTAGAGATATCACACTCCAACATTAATTCCAGATAAGGAAAATACGTGGATAACTTAAAACCTAATTCAAATAAATTCAAATTCAAATTTATCAACGCATATGGAAAGCTAAGGATAACAACTCATAAAACCAAATCATGATTCTTATTAAAACACAAATTGCTATCTCATTAAAATTTTAAAAAATAAGATAAATTGTGATAATTTTTAGACCCATATAAACCATAGGGAAATATCAACCACAGCACAAGCAGCAGAGGAAAGGACATCTGAAAATGTTACACTCATTGTACCAGAACAGAATCTAAATCACTAAAACAGTAAAAAATCGGCGAATGCTCCTCATGAAGTTCATTGAATCAAATTTATTGCCAAATGAATTATGGGTATGAATCCTTAGTACGCTATGATATAAAAATAAAAAAGGAGATCCATGTGAATCGCTTGAGAGGTTGCAAATAACGATTCAAGGTTGGGAGTTGTGAGTGAAGTGATGGTCAAAGGCATCGGATAGTAGTCACAATTTTTGTTGTGTTAGTGAATTTATGCGGGTAAATTGGACAGGAGGTATCTCCAGAGAAATATGTGTCAATAATTCGAATATAAATACAAAAATAACAAGCACCTCCCTCCAAAATATCAGCATGTTTGAACTTTCAGTGTATACTCTATTTTGTTCTCTAATCTCTTTAAACTTTGTCAGTATCTATCCAGTATCCACTCTCCAAAATCTAAGATCATATTCTGATCTATGTGATCCTTTGTGAACAACCCACAATTCAACGTGTGATGAAACAAGTAAATAGGGGAAAAAGGAGAGCATTCCCTTACCGTATCATTAATTCATAATAGATCCGCTTCAACTCCAACAATGACGGTATATCTGCCGGAGCCTCTTCCACAACATTATCACCTTCTTTCGGTTTTTTCTTTTCTTTTGAAGTATCAACATCAAAAACTCTAGGACTTATTTTCCTAGAGAGTATCTGTGCACGCACGTAATCCTGCCGATCTAAACATAGTCGAACCTACAAATATTGAACTATATAGAATCACCATTTTTTTCCCACCAAAACCTAACCGTTACACAAGGATTAAAAAGATTTTTTTTTTTAAAAAAAAAAACAGAAAAGAAAAGGTAGGAACCCCATACTTGTTCAAGAATGAAGGCTATTTTTTCAGTTTTTGCCATTGCACCGAATGTTTCCACCTGCAACTTAATGCTATGAGAAAAGTGCCAAGAGTGGGAAAAAGAACCTCAATGTAGAATTTAATTCAATTATGTCAGAGTAGAAGCATCCCAGAAATCAATGAATAAAAACTAGATCCCTAATCTGACACTTACTGCAATTTCCTGCATTAAATCAGCAGCCTCGGCTATCTGCCCTTGCTCTTCCTTTATTTTTGCAAGTTGTTTGATCAATCGCGCTCTCTCTATCTCAACATATATCTACAATATAACAGGTTCAATTGAGAAAAAAAAGAGGAAATTATGAATTTCCTATTGAGGACAATTCAACATAGAATATCTTCTAACTCAGAAAGCACATTCACCTTCCCTGCAGATACACTGTTAAGCGTCTTAATGAGCTCTATCTTACTTTCAAGATCTGGTGTCTCATCAATATATTGCATCGCTTGCTGGACCATTGCAGTTACAGCCTACATGAAAACAACAAAACACGCACACGACGGAGATTAATGCGAAAACAATGTGCGACAGTACTCTTCTTCCATAAAGAGAATAAGACCAACTCCATTCATTCACAGCTCTGTATGGGAGGTAGGCAAGAGGGAGAGACAAAAACAGTTGATAGATAACATTATCTTGCAGGAAGCACAAGGATTAATGGTTCCAAACTTCAACAAATTGCATAGTAAATTTCATAGTATTTTACACCTAAAGCATATCAAGTGTTTGTTTACTACACCTCTCCATTCATAAGTTCCTATACGCATAATTGTATGTTACACATAACAAAAACGCTTATGGTTCGTGTGCCAGACATGTCTACTCTCCGGCATACATAAATGTACAAACACACTTACATCAATGCATGTATGCATAAAAACGAATATAAACATCCATACTAATACATATAAATTGGAGATTACATTTTGGTGCTCCATATTTTCTAAGCTATGTAATGCTGTTTTCATTGTCAAATTGCAGTCAAACTTGTTTCAATTTTTTGTTTCTCAACTTTCCTCAACTACTTCAATTTTTGATTAACTTCTTCTGTTTTTAATTCTTTATCCCTTTTCATCTCTTTTAACTGCTTATATTTTATTGTGGACGATTAAGGGCTTGGTTTATGAGATTTTCAAACAAACTCATTGGGGGTGCGCAACTTCTTGCACACATGAGGTGCCCTGCCCAAAAATAAACTGCAGTAACACAGGGAAGACCCCTGCAAGCAATTCCACAACCAGTAAAATGAGACAAAAGAGAGTATAACAGGCCATATTCTGTAACTTCCTCCCAACACTTCAGATTTCTCTTAGGCTACTTATTGGTCATCGTCCTTCCTTTGTCCACCTCAGTTCTTGTATCTGCAACATTCCCATCCGCTTCAGAACAACCTTGACCTCAAGGCTCAAACTCAAGAAATTCTGCGGGTAGTTGTCTGACCCTCCCAAATCTCACCTTCCAATTGCCGGTAGACTTCGTTGGAATTGTGAACACAAGGATATTGAGGTGGTCTTAAGTTTGCAGGATTTCGTAAATCAGCTTGGTTGGGGCACCCATTTGCAGTCCCCCTGAATCTCACCAGTGCTCCTCACATCTTTAATCTCATCTTTGTTTGTAGCTGAACACCATTGCTTAAAATTCATGTCAACATGGTATCAAGATGATATTATAACACCAATAAACCCATCTCCTTCTTCATTGATCGTGAAAATAGGATTGGCAATTTCCCTATGACAAACCTTAGAAGTCGCATTAGTATGAGTTTAGTGTCTTTTTGGTCAGGAAGACGATAACTTAACTGTGGTTGAAGTTCATGTCAAGCAAGAAGGGGATGGCAACGCTCCGTTTCACCTTAGGTATATCGTCCATACATACAGTCGACCTCGTGTCAGGTTTTCTGGCTAAATCTTGATTTTCATGCAAAACAGGGCAGAAGGCTTGATAAGCGCTCAATGAAGGCAAGATAAGCTCTCGAAGTGCTTGCTAGCACTCGAATTGGATTGGATTGATAAAAGACACAAGTTTTTTTAGAAACAATCCTAAAAACATTGATGAGCAGCAGATAGGCGCTCCACCACCTAGACTACTTGGCCAACTCCAAAAAGGTGTGCTCAAGATATTTTGCAACGAGCAGTTTCCTTTTTTATTTGGACTCTCTCTCTCTCTCTCTCTCTCTCTCTCTCTCTCTCT
>JAULJZ010000003.1:6536963-6559013 GCA_032270985.1 Heliamphora pulchella
TAAATACTTTATAAATAACAAATTAAAATATTTATGATTTTAATCGCTACTTTATGTATTGTGATTTTTTTTTAATAAATATGCATTGTAAATATTATTATTAGAGATATTTAACTATGTTATTATTATTGTTGAATAATTAATGATATTTTAAGTTAATTCTTTGCTTGATTTGTTAAAGGTGATTTTTTTTAAAAAAAAAATTGCAATAAGTTTCTTATTTTTTAGAAACTAGTTAAGGAAATAATTTCAAAATTTTATAACTTTTAAACCCGTTAAACCGCAGGTTTAAACTGCCAAAAAATACAACAAAACCCGTTAATTTTGATAATTAGTGAGTTGATGGTGAATTAAAAAAATAGCCACGTGTCAAAAGTGAATTGATTAAAAAAGTTTCTCCATCTACTCCAACCAACCCGCGCACACCCTTACTAAGAACTCAACAAAATAACAATAACAAGAACAACAAAAAGGAAGAACAAAAAAGTTCAGACGAAGAGCACAAAAACTAATCCTACACTAAAAGGCAAGAGAAACCTAAGCAAAAAACCCTAGGAAAATGCATTGAACTTAAATTTTATGGTTTTTGAGATGCACATTAAAACGTGACAAAACCATAAGTATTCTCCGTATTGATATTGTGGGGAATCACAATTTAAGCTTGAACATGGTAAATCTCTGTTGGGTTAGGTATCTTGTATTCTACAAAATTCATATTTTTATTATTTTATTTGGTTTATATATGTATTTGGGTTAAAATGGAATTGGAAGTTCACAAGGAATCTTTTTTGTATAGAGTTTAATATTATATCGACTTACAGGCTTGCAGGGTTTTATTGGTGTATCTATAAATAAGACACTGGTGAAAACTCTAAAGATGACAGAAAAATATAGTGAGGACAGCTGATAAAGAGTAGGGAGTGATTGTACTATTTTACATATGACATAGTGAAATATTTGTTTTTTTGCTCATGGATATTGGCTAGTGTGGGCCGAACCACATAAATTCTTAGTATTTATTATTTCTTTATTTTTTGTGCATGAATTTTTGCTTTTGTTTGCGTTCAAAATTTGGTGCTTAAATCACAACAATCTCAACATGACAAGAATCTTGAAATCGTGTAGAAGTGAATCGCATTTCGATGTAGTTCACACCGATCTAAACGATAAATTGGAGAAAGAAGGCAATAGATCTAATGACAAGTCTCGTTAATCAAAAGAAAACACACAATATTAGTGCAACCAAGAGTGCAATCAAAACAAATCAAGGATGTATACAGCAAATGGTGTGAATCTTGAATATACCAAATCCATTCGTGCACACAGACACACGCGCGCCCGCGCGCACACACACACACACACATATATATATATATATGATAAAACAATTTAGCTTATTCATATATTTTGATAAAAAATTTATTTTTTTGATTCGTCTCAATGAGAGGAGTTGAAAGTTAGAATAATTTGAATAAACAATGAGAAAAATTTATTAAAAACGAAAATAAGTAATTTTCCCAAACATGGCTAACATTTATTTATTTATTTTTAATTAGATAAATATTTGGATTTAGAGTGGTTCTCATGTGGATAAAGCACCCATTTTTTCAATGCCTCAACAATGACAATGAAAAATACTTCAATACCCTCCAAACTGCCCCTAAATCTCATCATCCAAAAACTATTCACGAAACGACAACAAACCTCCGCCCATTAGTCTGTCCATTCAAAACAAAGTTAAGGGCAATCTTGTCCTTCGAAATTCAATATAACTGCAAACCCTTCCCCGCCACTCGCAGTATAGATTTAGTTAGAAAACACAGGAGAGAGGAAGAGAGAATGGCGTTGAGACTGTTATCGCCACCTCCTTCTTCTTTTCTATCAAAGCACGCCGCCTTCTTCTACTGTTCAAGATTGGCCTCGAGATCAATATCGCTGCTTCAATGGCAGCCAAGAGTGTCCGTGTTTCCGCACCGCCGGAATGCGGCGACGGCGACGCCGAGGGCGTGCGTGAAATTGGAGGACAAGAAAGTTCCGGAGACAGGAAGCGAGTGGGGGAAGGTGTCGGCGGTTTTGTTCGACATGGATGGAGTGCTCTGCAACAGCGAAGAGCCGTCGAGGAGGGCTGCGGTCGACTTGTTTGCTGAAATTGGGGTCGAAGTCACGGTCGACGACTTCGTGCCGTTCATGGGCATGGGTACATCTCTCTCTCTCTCTCTCTCTCTCCCCCTATTCAATTGAACTTCAAATTGATTGTTATGAAGTTGTTGTCTTAGGGTGTGCCATCCATTCTTAACCTTGCTAAAACCGTCATGGCCCAATCATGTATAGGCCGTACCAAGGCATGACACAAGATAATAGCGAATAACCTTTTCTTCCCTGCTCCATCGTCCTTCATTCCCATCCTGCCAAGCTGAGGCTGCCGTGCATTCTATCTAGCCACAGTGTGGCAAATCGATACCAGTAGCCCAACAGCTTGCTAGATCATGTAAAGGCACCTCCAGCCACACGGTGAGGCATGACTACGGTGCCTGCCTGGATGACTTAACCATTCCCCTCTTGCTGCCAAAGTAATAGTAGCGGCTATAGCATCCATCGCTAATATATGGAAGAGGGAATCATTATGAATACTCTTTAGTGGTAGGAAAATGGGTCTCTTTTAAAGAAATAAAACTAGGATCTGAAAGAGAACAAGATGTATGTTCTGTTTAAGAATTGTGCTCCAGCTACTATTTGGCTAAGGCTGAAGAAAAGAGATCCATTTTATCCTATTCTATGTTAGGAATAAGTTCAATAAATTTTTGGGTGAATTACAAATACCTCCCTCAAGGTATTAGTCAAATATAATCAACTCTTTGAGGTATTAGAAATTACATATTCCCCTTTATTCACTAACGGAGTTAACAGAAAATTTCAAATGACTTTTATACCCTTATCTATTTTAAACACTTGACGTACTTAATTTTTATTATGTTTAAATCCAATACAACCTAATGCATGCCTCCCACCCACACCTACCATTGTGCAATCCCACCACCATTCTCCCACCTCCCTCATTATATTTCCTCCTACTCGCCGCCACCACCACCACTGAACGCCCAACACCACCCACGCACCACTGAACACCACCCAACAAACCAACAAACCAACAAACCAACACACCACCCAACACCACCCAACAATCACAACACTAACCCTATCGTCATTCCCAGAACCCAAAACCATAGAATCAAAAATCAAAATTTACTGTTAAAACATTAGAAAATGACTCAAATGCAAAATTTGAAATCTTCTTCATATATTAGGGTGACGAAAGAGGGGAGATGGCAATAAAAAAAGATCTAAAATCAGATTGAAGTTGAGGAGCAAATTTTCACCCATTGTGATGTTAAAATCAAGATCTAAAAAATCCCTAATTTTGGCCACCACATTCTCCGAGCAGGTCCACGATTGCAGACATCGGTGGCGTCAGAGGTGTCAGAGGGAGCAAGGGCATTAGGCGGCATTAAAGGCTGTGGCAGCATTAAGCGATGCTGAAAGTGGCAACGCAGCATTAGACGCTGCTTGAAGAGATGACAACGTTAAGCGGTGCTGGCGGCAGTGACATTAGGTGGTGCTAAGGAGACGGCATCGAGGCGGTGGCGGCGACGTTAGACAGTTGTGATGGCCTTTGTGCGAGAGAGAGAGAGAGAGAGAGAGAGAGAGAGAGAGAGAGAGAGAGAGAGAGAGAGAGGGGCTTCTCAATACACCCAGTTTTTAACTAAATACATTCTCTATATGCATGGGAGCCTGTATTCTTGCATAAATTTAGGTATACTCAATAAACAAAGATGCATAGTTATAAGCTCCACAAATGGTCTGTGAAATGATTCTTGTTGGGTTTTAATAATCAAGGGTAATTTAGAAATTCAAAATAATTAAATAGCATACATCAGCAAAATATGTTAGTCAATCAACCGTTTGACTAATAGAGGGGGCCGATCGTTATGCGAATTTTAAATATTAAGGAGTGGAATGCAATTTCTTGAACGTCAAGGATTCAATTGTATTTGACTAATACCTCAATGGAGGTATTTGTAATTTACTCTAAATTTTTTATGCAAATCAATCCGTCGTTGGCGTGAAAATATATTATATCCTTTTTATACCACATTTAATTTGGTATAAGCTTATACGATGTTCATTGTATAAAACTAATGTGGCTATATTACATGTCACGACCATATGTCATCCATCGTATAAACCATGTTGGCACAAACATCATATAACAAATTTACTCGAAACATCGTATAAAAGTAGATATGTGGGCTCATATCATGTTTTATAGAATTCAATACTTGAATAGCAAACATACCTTAGTCTCCAATTTTGTAACGACCTAAGTGGATTATTGACCCAATAACTTGAATAAAGAGCTGACAAAATGGTCCAAAATACTTAAGTCCAAGTTATTAGTGGTAGTTCACAAGTTTCTTTATATACCAGACTTAATTTCTATATCCCACCGATGTGGGATGGGGCATCATAATATCCCCACTCAAATACGCAACACTCTCGTCGCGTGGCCTAAGTTCTTCTCCCGGTTGGGATGTGGATAGCAGCCGATCAGTAAACACAAAGCAGCTTATAAGCGCACACAAGGTATACAACCTCGGGGCCTCTACCACCTCGGGGCCTCTACCATTCTTCGAGCTTCTACCCTTTTTCGAGCCTCTTCTCCTCTATCCATACCATTATGGAGCCCTATATGGGAACCAAGATTTACTCTGATACCATTTGTAACAACCCAAGTAGACTACTGATCCAATAAATTAAATAAAGAGTTAGACAAAGCGGCTCAAAATATTTAAACCCAAGTTATTAGTAGTACTCCACATGTTTCTTTATATACTAGACTTAATTTATATATCCCACTGATGTGGGATGGAGTATCACAAATTTCACACGTGCAGTTACACACTTCAAGAAAAAAGGGGCTGAAACACAAATATGCCAAGAAAGTTAGAAACAAGAAACACAAATGATATCACTGGTGGCTGGACCCAATGGCGCAAGGAACAATGCATTGATTATGCTTATTTCTTTTATCGTTTTATTTTTGAAATGATATTTCCTCAATGGAAATGCAAGTAAACCGCATAATACTTGAATGCTAGCAAATATAAGGATTTGAGCTTGCCATGAAACATTTGCTTTAGGGTCCATTTGATTCATAGTTTTAAAAAACGGCCAATACCGTTATTTAACACCGTTACGTAACGGTTTTGGTGGCCTCTGTTGCCTGCTGATTTTTCGGTGTGAAAGAAATTCCCAGATGTAACTTACACCTTCTGTAATAGGTGTAACAGTGGTGTAACGGTTGTAACAGGCCAAAACGGTGCTGTTACGACCGTTATGGCTTGTGTAATGGGATCTCGGCTCGTGAACTTTGTGGTTTCATTTTTTTCATCAATAGACCTCACGTTTTATATTACTTTTAATTTAAAATTATTCATAGTAGCTCGACAAACCTGAGAGTACTTGGGCATTGTGAGATTTGCCTCAAATCTCTTGAATTTTACAACAATCGACTAATTTAACTCTTCATTTGTAACTTTTGACTCTTCGATAGGTTCATTCTTCTTCCACATTTGATTAGTTCTTCAAGATTGATATTTGATAATAGCTGAATACCATGTTTGATTCAAGATCCATGATCTTAAAGATCTAACATCTATGAATTTGATTTTCTAATGCTCAACAGTGGATAGAAAATATGGTGGTCAAGTTTTCAATTGCTCGAGTGTTTTGTTTTTAAGAAAATTGTTCAAGATACATGCTTGCTTATATCCCCTAAAAAAACTATTTTTTTTGTTAAAAAGATTAAGATCAATACAATTTAAAGTTAAAATAACAATACAAAATTTGGAATAGTGATTTCAAAATTAAAATTTAAACAAAAAATTAAATAATGTGCTTTAATATATACAATATTTTATAACTATTAAAAATTTAAATAATATTTAAGTTGTGCATTATGAATTTATAATCCATAAATTCATTAAGTACTACATAAAAATAATTAAAACTAGACTATATGGTAAAAAGATTAAAACATATGTTAAATCATGTCTATAAAGTAAACAAAACTCACCAAATATCATTTTAAACTCCAATAAATATACTTTTAAAATAAAAACATGAGAATCAGTTATTTTTATTAAGTTGTGAAAAATAAAAAATTCATGGCTCCTCCGGTTACCGCTACCGTTAGGCTACGACAGTTACGCTCCGAAATGGCATCACCGTTCATGCATTTGGAGAACAATTTTTCACTACTTATGGCCCTCCACTAATAAAAAGAGTTTTTTGTTTGGACTTAGTGTTTAGGCCTACAACTAGTCTCAAGTTATGTTATACAGACTCGTGCACAAGTGTCAGATGTGAGCGTGTATTTAGAGATCGAACACATGAAACCTCAAAACTAAGGATGAACGGACTCGGCTAAAAAGTATCCAAAAGTTAGTTATGGGTGCATGAATTCAAAAAAAATGAGTTGAGTAGTAATCCACAAGGCAATATTTGAGCTTCTTCAGGTATTTTTTAGTTTATACATACTAATTTATCCCGTTAGGCATTTGCTTCTATGCTTAATAGTTTTATTGCACATGATAGCTATAAGTCACAGATTTGATTTTAGTATATTGTCTTCACTCTCCTCTCTTCACTATTCTCTTATGATTGAGATCTTAACCTTGTCCGATAAAAAGTAGCGGCACCCGACACATATTTTGTTCCCATACTAATGTCGTGGCTTTTCGACACGGGTATTCCACAAAAATGACGAGTTCGTGTAACATAGGTCTTAGTTGGGGTAGCTTATTTATAATTTTTTTTTTGTCTTTAGTGAACTTTTTCAATGTTAGTGCAATTCCCTTTTTAGATCCCTCTCCTCACGAGGAATAATAAAAAAAAAAAAATTTGGCAGAAAAATAAAAAAATTTCAGATAAGATAAAAAAACTTGTTAGGGCCTTTAAATGCCTTTTTTCTTTCGCGTTTAGTGAACTTTTTAAATTTTAGCTCAAATGGGAATATTTTTTAGATTCATGTTACACAGAACCAGAAATCTAGAAAAAAACTAAACAATAAAGTTAGTTTAGAAAAGACGAAAAAAAAAAAACTTCAAAAAAAGTTGTCCCGAACACACACACAGGTGGAAGTTTTGTAAAGATAAAATCAATTACTGGCTCTCCACTGAAAAAGCTAGATTTTTATTTAGACAGGGAATTAAGGCAATACTTGGTTAATTGAAATGAAGGGTAGAATAGAATGGTTATTCCCTTGGAATATCCATTTTGACTTCTGGTTCGCTAAAAAATAACAAAATGTAAATTGGAAATGTACATTTTAAATGGTATCGTCGTTTATGAATTACGGTGAATGGCCAATCTATTTCTTCCTTGATTTTTCTATTAAGATCAAAATATCTCCATAACAATTTAACCATTTTACAATGAAATACGTTTCATATACCAGCAACGTTGCAACTGCTAGACCACCACCGTCGCACTGCCCTCATGCCATGCACTGCCCTCATGCCATCCCGCTGCGACAGCCGCCTCTACCACCACTGCCGCCACCACAGCTAAGATTTGCGTGTATATGGAAAATGTTTAAGTTTTTATTGGAATTGTAATTTTTTCCCCAGTTTTATGTAGAATTCACCCCGTTCCAAGCATCATTCTATACCAAACATAGGAATCCAAGTGAGAATTAGTGGTTCCCACGGTGTCACCAAACATTGGGCAGCTACCAAATGTTGTGGAGTGTAAGTGTTTTTTCCTTTATTATTCTATTTCAAACCCATTCCAATCTCGATTCCGTTCTTGCTCAAACTCATTCCAGTGAACCAAACTCTATCCAATTGTTAGACTTAGGTGAAATCTTTTTAAAGTTAAAATCGTTTACTTTGGACCCACAACTAGCAAAATAACTTTCTTGTCGGTCTTGGTAGTGATTGATGCGCCTAAGTGGATTTGATATAGTAAAATCAAAGTAATTGGCCTGTTTCATTTGATTGTGGCCTATATATATATATATATTAGCCTAATACAAGGGCTATACCTTGGTGAGGCACAAAAATTAGGGCTCAAAGTGGCAGCTTCCCCTGGCTTATGCCCAGGGCTGGCTCTTACTTGAAAATATTATGAGTAAGCAAATTGATATAGAATGTGCAATTGTAATCTCACTTGTCATTGCGTCAAATATATTTTTTTGAGAGAACAAAAACTCCTTTAATGGCCCATGCGTATGCGGAACTAATCTTGTTTCTATGTATGTATCAAAATTATAATCGATTTCTGATCATTTGTAATAAAACGAGCTGTGTCCATGGTTGTATATTAGCAGCGGAGGACTGCATAATTACAAATGTGTATGTAATTATTTAGCATTTTGGATAAGTTGCATAGTGAGGATTTTTTTATACCCCTTCCTTCCTTTTCTCTTTTCTCTTTTTATGTATCACGGAGTTATTTCTTACTTTCTTGCATATAACTAGGTGAAGCAAACTTTTTAGGAGGTGTAGCTTCTGTGAAGGGTGTTGAAGGATTCAACCCTGAGGCAGCAAAGAAAAGATTTTTTGAGATTTATCTTGATAAGGTTATTGAATTGTCATGTTTGTTTTCTTTTTTAGTTGCCCTTTGTAACAAGTACATGAACAAAAAAGGTGTTTGGCCTATCTTTTAGGTTCATAACTGGGAACTGACGCCTAAAGTTTCATCAATTCTTGTAGTATGCAAAGCCAAATTCTGGAATAGGATTCCCTGGCGGCCTTGAACTCGTCACTCAGGTATGAATGGCACTGACTTTGAAATTTCCTGATACTGCTGCTTTGCTGATGCATTGAGTGGTTGTACAATATGATGCTGATAACAGTGTAAAAGCAAGGGGCTCAAAGTTGCTGTTGCATCTAGTGCAGACCGAGTCAAGGTTGATGCAAATTTAGCTGCTGCTGGTCTACCATTGTCAATGTAAGACCAATTCTGGCATAACATACTCCAAAAAATGGATAGCAAAAGGCTCCACAACTCTTTGGCCGCATGGAATGCAACAATAGCTGGTTGATCGTCTCTTCTGCTATCTTGCACATGGCACCCAATTTGGAAGCACATCTTCCCCCTCTTTTCTAAGTTATCCACAGTCAAAATGGAATCTAAGGCTGCATTCCAAACAAAAAGAGAAACCATAACTGGACCCATTTTTTGTAAAAATCTTTTAAATAAGGCAAGCTCAATGAGTTCTGCTAATTAAATGACGAAAGAATTTAATACTGTACCTTCCTGTTGCGGAACAATAAGGCTAATTTCCAATTCTATTTTAATTATTTAATAATTAGTTTTTAGTTTTCAATTTTTTAATTAAATTTTATTTTGTTTCCTTCTAGTTTAGGATCCTAATTTTTTTAAATATCTTTCAATTAAGATGTTATCTTATTTTAATTTAATTGAGGATTCTAGTTTCCTTTTTAACTAGGATTTAGGCTTATAAATAAGAGGTCTTCTTGATGTATTATTCAGAATTTATGAATGAAAAGTTGTGTTTAAATTTGTGGCATTTGTGTTAAGATCGTGACCTTTTGTGCTACCCTTTCGTTTCTTGTCCCTCCACTTCCTACATCATTTTGATACCAGCCTAGGCTCGAGATTTCATTTCTTCTCTCTCTTGTTCAGTGGTTCTCTTCTAAATCCTAGCAACAGAGAAACTTCATTGCCGTATCTTCTTTGGCACCTAGCACTCTCAACAACAAGATTTCTGTAGCCATTCATCACCACACCACCGATAACCGCCAGTCATCATCCTTCTTGTCGTCATAGTCGATCATCTCACCATCCCAAATCCGTGCCACTGAAGTATCGACGACAACCACCACTAGTGTCGACCTTCACTACACCCAACTCATCACACTGTCCACAAAATTTGCCAAGGACTGTGTCCTCAAACACCCTAGTCTCCTTCTCCCCTTTCTTTCTTATTTGCTCTCCATCGAACCCTGCGGGGCTATTAGAGCTTCATTGCCTTTGCGGTCTTCACCGCCATCGTCTGAACCCTAGCAAACCTGCCCCCCTCTACTCGTCATTTTTGTGATTCACAACGAAAACATTAGACGCCCCTCTCTCCTCCTTGTGTTGAAGAGGCCGTGGAAGACAACCCAAGCCTTAACCCAGAACTTGACCTGGCCCATACTCAAGACACCCTTGACCTATTTTTTTCCACGAACCCATTAGTCCAACTCAATAACCTTCAACCCAACCCGAAAGAACAAAACCCATCCCGACCCAAACAAAATAGCCCAATCCAAGAAAAAAAACCTTGCCCACTTAAACCTACGAACAGCCAAGTGGAGAAAAATACTTAAGCCTGCCCAATTTTAGGCCCAAATACCCCGTCCTCCACTTCAACCCCACCACCCTTTGACTAGACAAAAAAAGAAACATTACTAGCAAAGAATTTTTTTTTTTTTTTAAAATCATATTGTGGCCTTTATTCTTACTCCTCTCGCACATTCTTGATCGAGTGGAATTGCACAAATAATTTTTATACCTTTCTTATATATACTAACAAAATTTACAAAATTATTATTGATGGAGGATATCCAATGAATGCGGTATCTAAAAAAAGTGTCCATACAATGAAACGTAAGTTTGAACCCCATTTACAACCCTATCACACCATATGCAACCTTATCAGCTGCTTTGTTTTGATAACACTCAATTTTTAGTCTCCCAATGGTGTGTGGTTCTTATTCAGATGAGTGACTATTTTAATAAAATTTAGTGGGATGTCCTTCCCATGAATATTTTGCATGGTCATCCATGGATGGATGGATGTAATGCCACTTATAATAGGAAAGATAAGCATTAGCTTCATATAAAATAGGAAAAGTATTTTGTTGAAGCCAATAAAAAATGGATGTTAATTCATGAATCTCCCACTTCGATGCCTACTCAGTAGCGTAGCCACATTCTAAATCCACATATATCTGATTTCAATCCATCTCGAAAGTTAAATGATTCTATTTCTTCTCCAATCATTGAAGAACCATAAATTCTTATGCCTAAATAGAGTTCGTCAAATGAAAAATCTTTTGAACACAAAGATGCACTCCACTTGTCCAATTCTATTAATTGTCCATCAGCATAAGACTTCATCAATACATTACATATTGATTTTATTGGTGTTGAAGGTTTTGATAGGGTGTTCAATCCATATCTAGAAAGTTTTGTCAACCGTTTGAAAACAAATTCTCTTTGGATTACGTACTTGGAGGTCTTCAATTTTGAAAAGCAAGAAATGTCAACAACCTATTTGAAGTGATTATTTGGCATGGAGAAGTTCAATATTTCAACTCAAACTCGAGGTCTAGTTCTTTTTCGAGTGGAGGGGAATGATGTGGAACAATAAGGCTGATTGACAATTCTATTTAAATTATTTAATAATTAGCTTTATTTTTAATTATATTTTAATTAAGATTTTATTTTGTTTCTTTGTAGTTCTAGATTTTAAATTTTGAATAGCTTTAATTAGGATGTTATCTTATTCTAATTTAAGTAAGGATTCTAGTTTCTTTTTAACTAGGATTTTAGGCCTATACATAAGAGGTCTTCTTGATGTATTATTCAGAGTTAATTAATGAAAAGTTGTGTTTAAGGTTGTGGCCTTTGTGTTAGCGTTGGGACTATTTTGGGCTACCTTTCTTCCATTTCATGTCCTTCCACATCCTAGATCACTTCCACCATTCGCTTCCAATATCATCCTATTCTACCCGATCTTAGTTGCTCATTTCCTCGACCAACCCTTAAATATCAACTGTGATTTCTTGCTTTCCCCAACCCTAACTTTAAGCCCTAAAACTACCTCACAACAAATAACTGAATAAGCCGGCATCTCAAATGTCTTAGCTCCTCTATGAAACCACAAAAAATAATGGTGCCATCTGCAAACAACAAATGCCATTCTATTTTCGTTGCTCCAATAGATCCACTGATTTCAAATCCCGGACCACACTATTGATCAACCTTCACAATGCCTCTATAACTAGGATGAAAAGAAAGATGACAAATCCCCCCCTCCCGCCTTAAGCCCCTTGAGCTGGAGAAGCAGCCTGCTGGCGAACCATTAACTGCGACAGAAACCTGACTGTTGAGATGGAAAAACGGATCCACGATCCCTACTTGACCCCAAAACCAATTCTTCACATCCCATCAAAAAATACAATTACATGATCATTGGCTTCTCTATATCCAATCTGCAAATTAGTATGGAGCACTACCCAAAATTCTTGAATCCACCACTTCTTTGGCTATAAGAACATTCAAAAGTCTGCCTTCCACTTATAAAAGCTATTCTTGGAATTCAAACTCCTTGATCCCACTACCTTCCTCAACCTAAGAGCAAAAGTCTTAACCACCAATTTGTATGTGAAGTTATGGATCCAACAACGGATAAGGCCAAAAGGTCTAAAGACATTAGACCTAGAACCCTTCAAAATTAGAACAATGAAGGTAGCATTGAGACTCTTCTCAAAACTGCCATGCTCATGGAAGTATTGAAACCAAGCTAATATAACCCTCTCTAACAATACTCCACCAACAATAAGAAGAACCATAGCCACCCCATATGGCCTATGTGCTTTGTCACTATTGCAATCCTTGATACCCACCACATTCTCTTCTTTAATATAAGGTTTTCCCACCTATCCTGTCTTCATCAAAAAGTGAAGCAAACTCTGAGCCATCTAGTTGAGGTCTTCTCACAAAATTTGGTATATATACAACTGCTCATAAAAGTGGACCACATCCCCCTTATCTCCTCCTTATCCTGCTTATCAACTTCATTACCCATCGTACTCACAATATGATTGTATAATCCACGGGTATTATCCATCTTATGAAAAAATTGTATTTATGCTCTTCCACAACAAGGATCTTGCCATTTTGAATCCAACTAATCTCTTCCATCAAAGCAATATCTCCTCGCTCCACCTTTGCCTCTTCAATCTTCATAACTTCTTGAGAAAGATTTTCCTCACCTTCCTTTTTATCAATATGCAAATTAACCTCAATCACTTTAGCATTTTGGGTAGCTAAGCTATCGAATTCTTCTTGTCTCCTCTTGTTAAATCTTCCTTATGGATTCAAATCTTCCTAGCAAGGACGAGACCAGGGCTCCTATTACCTAATAGCTCCGCCACCATTCACTCATGTTACCAACGAAGTTCTCCACATCTAACTACATGTTCTCGAACCTAACAAGGCTTAACACCCTCTGCTACCCCCACAATTCAAAGAGATGGGTTCATGGTTACTGGTTGGTCTTGGGAGATCAACATGAACTACATTGCAGAAGTGTTCCTCCCAATCCATAGGAGAAGGAACTATCAATGCTAGAAACAGATAGAACCTCTCTATTATTTCTCCATGTAATCTGTATATCTCGTTCCTTATAGTGGTAAATACGTTAACATTGGCTTTTAGAAATGAGTGAATTCCTACATAGCTTTGAAGATATGAGAACTGACAGAAAATAGAGAGAAAAATAATTTTGTTATTGCACTAATCTTCTAATTGAATTACTAAGACAGTTTACACTAATTAAATAGGGGGAAACCACAAAAGACAACCCCCCCCCCCCAAAAAAAAATCCAAACTAAAATAACCAAAAATACATTTCACTCCTTAAACTCATGATTCAAGCTTGTGATCATTGAGTGGATCGTGTGTTTGTGAAGTAGGAACGAAAAGCAAGCAAAAATGTGAGTCTTGGTGAAAAATTGCTCGAGCTGCAAGGTGGGGGAGACAAAGGACACTTTAATAGTATCCTACTGAAGATATCTTCAAGTCCAATCTACTTCTTGTTGACCCTATTCAACATAAAATTGTAATTCCTCGTATAGTTGGTGAACTTTTGAATTGAGCTATTTTTGTTATTCAATTGTTTAATTATTACATACTAGAACCTGCAGATTGTCAACTCGTGTATATTCTGTGGAATCATTTTTTTTTTTTTTGGCTTAGAAGAACAGAAGGTTAATCAATTAATGCTCTCAATGCAAAGGTGCTTTCCTCTTGCATAAAACGCAGCAGTAGAGGAATCGAAAGGCACCATACGATCAACTCCCAAAAGCCAACTAGCCAAGCATCCAATTCTTTAAGTTGATTGGAATTATCATATCTCATGTTTAAACATTTTCATCATGGATACTGGTGGAGTTGAGAACTTATATTAGATATTTTGTTGGAATTCCATTTTGTTTGTGAAGCAAAACAAATGTCTTTCATACAGTCTGTGGAATCACACCTTTTCTTTTTCTCCATCCTTCACATGCCTCCTCCTTAGTCAATAGAGAATTAATTAGGTTCGACATTTACTACAAAAGAGATTAATGCACTTTAATTCACAACCTTTTGATGTGACATTTATCTTTTCATCTAATGGTGGAGAAAGCAAGAACATCATCTAGCAATAGAGAACACAAGAACATCATCTAGCGATAGAGAACACAAGAACTTGATCTAACGGTGGAGGAAGCAAGAAGCATCCCAACTATTCTTCTCGCTCTCTTTCTCTCTTCATTTACCAGCTACTCCTTTTTATCTTTCTCTCTCTAATTCAAATTTCAATCCTTTCTTCATAGTCAGCCTCGATTACAAAGGTGAGACTTTCATCACAAAAATATCAAAACCTTGTCCTTTCTTATCTGCTACAAAATTTAGAACAAAGAATCCCAACCTTTATCCTACTTCAAAACAAGAGGGTCTAAACCCTACTCTAGAAATAACTTCGGGTAGTTCCTCCGTACAATTAACTCCAACTCCCAAGTTGTTTCGTCTACTCTGTAGCATTCTCAGTGAACTTTTACGTACCAAGTGTTTGGGACATGAGGTCTCTCCTTGCCCGGTCGGAGATCACAAAAGGGTGCTCAATGTAATCCGGAACCTTATTAACACTGAAGATTCTATCCTCATCCAGGGGGTGATGAAGCTGCAATAAGGTAGGGGAAATAGTATCACCAACTTTAGTTGCGAAACCCAAAGGTACTCCGAGTTGATACGTTGTGCTACCTCCCGTCGTATGATGGGAAGTGCTTGAGATAATAATAGGCATCTATCGGTTACTGGTGTCTTCCAACGGCACCTTACCATTGGTGGAACATGAATATAAACCATGGCTCCAACACGATAGTCACGAGACACGTCCTAAGGTCTTCACAAAAGCTATAGCATTTGTCCGTCTTATCTAAAGAAATCAATGGTTGAGATCAATTTATGAATGTTGTATCTTTCAAATTCCTCTCATCTCAAACAAATGGTTGAAACTTACCCACATCAAAACATGGTCTCCAGACTCACAACTGGCATACTTATTCCAATAAAAGTACTACTTATTTATAGAATCAAGTCAAATCTTGAATTTCATAGGAGAAAGATTGACCATTGACCAATGTTTCCCGGCTTTGAATTCATTCCATTTCTATCCTATTCTCAGTTCTTCTTTCATTTTGTTACTACTAGGGATAGTTATCGAGTTGCATGAGCCATCACATGTGAGGGGGGGGGGGGGCGGCCAAGGGATGTGTTGAGTATGCAAATAATAAGTTATCCATCTCTCTAGTAGCTTAAACTTCTAGACGAGTTAGTGGTTAACAATCAAAGTGGCCACATAGATGCAAATATTTTAATTATCTGGTTGGTGGTGAGATTTAAACACAGATTCTATTACCCTGCTATGATATTATATTAAATTCTTGACCACCAACTCATCTAAAAACTGAAACGGTTAGAGAGAGTGGTAGCTTTACTATTTATATCCTCAACAACCAAGTGCATGGATAGGGATATTTATTCATGTTCTTGGTGAATGTATGGATTTCTTTTTTCTTTTCCGCCTTATACGATCGAGTTTTTGGATATTTATTGTACTTTCGAGCACAATTTTTTTTTTTTAAAGTAAAGCACATTTTTTTGGCTACAATTAATTGCTGGGTTTATTTTTTCATGAAAGATATTGATGTAAGTGTTTAATTTAGCTCATTTATATTCTATGTGATGTGGGCTTGTTTCATGAAGTAGTTGTAATTTTTAAGTTTGTATTGTTGGCATTTAGTTAGGTACTCTTTTTGAAAACATGGATTATGATTTATTGTTGGGAGTTCCGTATGCAAGGGTAATTTTCTAGTTTACTAATATTGAAACAATGCTTGCTCTGCCAGTCAGCCATGCTCCACCTCCTCAGAACATCTTACTTTTGTATTGTTTGTTTGCCAGTTTGTTACTCGTCATTAATAGATGAAATGCGAGATCATCTATCTTGTGCCAGCTAATGAAGTCTTTTATCTTGGGTCGGTAACTTTGGGTTTACATATTTAGAAGGCTGATAATACCGTGTCCAAAAGATCAAGAATGCTAGGGTATTGAAAAAGTTGGAAATTTTCATGAAGGGACCATGATAGCAGTTCTTTTCTATGTCTCTATAAATGGCCCTGCAGTAGTTACTATCTTTGGATTAAAAAAAAGGAATTGTAATTTTCATCTTTTCTTAGAGGTTGTGATTCTTTCTAGTGTGCTTTTATCAGGTTTGATGCTATTGTGTCAGCAGATGCATTTGAGAACTTGAAGCCTGCTCCTGATATTTTTTTGGCTGCATCAAAGATTTTGAATGTGCCCACCAATGAGGTATATTGCAGATTTATAATATTTACAGATAACTGTTGCAGGAGTATGTTTCTTTATGCCCTGAAGATTTATTATATATGGCTGAAATTACAGCTGCATATTGTTACGTTAGATTTTATTTTTATTGTTTGATAATTTATTTCTCTTGTTCAAACTGCCTTGAAAAACATGAAGGTTTTCTTATTTTTGAAAGAAACTTTTGAGATCATCTATGTAAAATTGTTGACCACAAACTCATCTAAAAGCTTAAGCTATCAGAGAGAAGGTTTATCTAATTAATTATATCACTGTGCTCTTCATCTGCAAGCCTATGACCAGACAATTCTATGGGTGGGCCAAACTTGTGTCGGTATCATAATTATTAGGCATGCAATGAAGTTTAGACACAAGATCTATTGCTTGCCTGGACATCTTAAATTGTTAGAAAATGAGTCCAATAATGCATGTGAAGCTAACACTAGTCCTTCTATGCAAAGAGATGAACAAACACATCAACAAAGTACAAAATGATAAGAGATAACTGGGGTGACAAGACTTAAGCCTATGACCTCTTACAACTAGAGCTCCGATACCTTGGAAACTTGTTGACCATCAGGCACCAACTCATTTAAAAACGTAACTTGCGAGAGAGAGAGAGAGCTTTACAGTGAACATACAATTAGGGAGTACTCATCTAAAATCTTAAGTTGTAAGAGAGAGAGAGAGAGAGGGGGGGAGGGGGTACGGTAACATAAAACCTGTATATAGTAGTTTTACTGTGGACATGCAATTGGGGGAGTGTGTGACTAATTTTTCTACTAACATACAAAATACAAATTCCAGCCTCCCATCTTTTAGGGACATTTGATGAAAACTCTAATCATTTTAGTGTTTCAACTTTTAGCATTTTGAACACTTCGTATCTAATTAAGTAGTTATCTTTCTATTCATCTGATATTTTTGTAATATCAAAGTATTATTTTCATTTATTTATTTTCCCAGTGTATTGTTATTGAAGATGCTTTAGCTGGAGTGCAAGCTGCCAAAGCAGCACAAATGAGGTAAATCGGCTGATGCTGCATATGGTTTATGGTGTTATTTAGTCTTTATAGGATAGGCTCGTTTCATTTGTGTGTCACAACATCTGGGTTCTGAGTTGGACCATATCCGCATTCCACCATATGGATGTGCATTACAAGTGTTTTAGTAATTCTCTTTCTGGTATGTAATGGTAACAATTTTCTTCTTACTGCAGATGTATAGCCGTGACAACAACATTATCAGAAGAGACTCTAAAAACAGCTGGTCCATCGCTTATCAGACGGGAGATAGGAAGTGTTTCACTTGATGATATTCTCAGTGGTGGCTCTGGTTGTCATAGTATGTAGTTTTGAATGCCTACCACAAATGTCTTTGTGTACTACCAATAATGGGAATCATGAAGCTATGCTTTGTGTGATTTCTTAAAGAACTTTAAGACAGACCTATTTTTCTTGTAATTTGCTTTCTATTTATTGGAAGTTTGCCTCTTCTTTGTGGTGAAGTGTATTAATCTGAGCTAATTAATTGACTCTATAGTTGTAAGATTGTAGGTTTTGTGTGATGGCAGGCGATGCTTACATTATACTCTAGCAGTATTATTCTCTTTGCAATTATTTGCTGGTTAATGACTTAATGGTTAGGACTACATATCTTCTGGCAAAATGAGGTTTAACCATGACAAACCATTGCAGATGAGAAGATGCAAAGGCCCCAGTTAGTTAATTCTTCTGGATGGACTTCACCAGCATTGACAGTGAGTAGGTCATTCCCCGAAAAAACTTCTACAAATGATGAGGTCTTCTCATTTGGAGGGTAAGAGAGATTCTTTATCCAGAAGAATTCAGTCAGATCATTTTGATCAGTTGACTACCTTTATTTTCTACCACTTCAACACCTTAGATATGTTGTGTATATTTGCGTTTAATTATTTATCAATGACTATCCTTCCTTATTTTCGTAAGAAGTTACTTGCATGTGATTCACTTCACACCAAGAAAAATCAGGTAACTTTCACTTCAGAGTTGAATCTGGCACCCTAATATTACGTTAAAATGGAAAAATTAAAGCAACATTTTCCACAGTTTGAAACTGTTTGTAGGATTCCCAATTATAAGATGTGAAGGAATAAAGAAGGAACCAACTTGGGACCTGTTTGGCAGATATTGCAAGGAATAAACATACAAATGAATTGCTCATTCAGAGACTTCATTACAAACTGTTATAACATAAGTAATCTTTACATAGGATCTTTGTACTCTAACACACACCTACAGGAACTTTTTCCCAAGGCAATGCCAAAATTAAGGCGAAAAAGGTACATAATAAGGCTGTGCTAAATTTGTCTCTATCCTTGATGGCTTGATCTTTCTTTAGGTGTACGAATTTGAGGAGTCAAATTGATGCAGAATACGAAGGATCATCTACAATTTATTTTAATTAATTATTATTTAATTTAATTTAATTTTATTAATTATGATTTTATTTAGTTTAAGATTCTAGTTATCTTTTAGTTAAGGTTTATTTTTATTTCCTTTACTTTTAGGATTTTAGATTATATTAAGATTTTATTTTATTTCCTTAGGTTTGTAATTTTCTTTTTAGATTAGGGCTTTAAGTCTATAAATAAGAGACTTATTTGCTGTATTAATGAGAATTGAATTAATAAAGAGTTGAGTTTTAAGGCTGTGGCCTTGGGTTAGTGTTTCAACCCTTGTGTGCTACCTATCACCATTCTCATCACCTCCACGTGTTGCATTACAAATTGCGCAGGGATATATAGAACTGCTCCGAGGAATGAAATCTCAATACTCCATCTTTTTTATAATGGCACGTGACTGAACAATATATTAGCAGAAATGCATGCATTAAGAGCATGCTTGGATCGCGGAAAGGTTTTAGACTGGATTGGATTAAGAAACATGAGGGCCCCACATTTAGATTTTGTCTCATGGGATAACTAATCCCACGTTTGTATGTAGGATTATGACAAATAATCTGGTAAATACTGGATTAATAATACCTTATTCGTGGTATTAATAATACCAGGCCCGCTTGGTATTATTAGTTCCAAATTCCAGATTATCTTATCTCATTATCTAATGGTTAAAAATAATTTTACAACTCTTATCCCATTCTTTATTTCACCATAACCAAGCATGAATAACATTTCTTATTGTACACATAATCCATTCCTATAATCGCTTGGTATTAAAAAAAACACGTGGGACCTACAGTATTATTTATCCTTCTTATCTTATCCAATTCCATCTAGCATACCAAACGAGCCTTAAGTGTAGTCAACTGCTAGTTTCCAAAAGAATTGTGGAGAATGTGGTATGTCCAACCAAACGCAGACGTAAAGTGAACCTACAATATGGGTCTGACAATTATTACACGTTAGCATGATCCTATATTAAGGGGGTATATGGCACGCATGTATTAATTGGGCACACCATATCAACATGCTGACGTTATGTTTCTTTTTCACCTAATTCTTGATCGGTGGCACATCCGTTAAAAGAAGGAAAGCAAATAAAGTGACCCACCACCCCAGGTTGAGAACCCTATAGTAGATTGGCAATGCCAAAAATAGGTGAAAAAGGCACATAATAAGCTTATGCTAAATTTGTCTGTGTCCTTGATGGCTTGATCTTTCTTTAGGTGTATGAGTATGAGTAGTCAAATTGTACAACAACACTCGGATACGTAGAACCGCTCCAAGGAATTAATCTCATTACTCCACCCTTTTTATAATGGCAGATGATTGAACAATATTTAGCATAAATGCATGCATTAAGTATTGTAATCAACTGCTACTTGCCAAAAGAATTGTAGGGAAACCTATAGTAGATCCTCACCGCATCATAAAACTTCCTGAAATATGCCCATAGCCGTTTTTGAATACAATTGATTCAAATGCAGTAGGGAAAACAAAAAGAAAAGACAAAAAGAATGAGAAACCATACATCATTTATGGGTTGTTAGTCCACAAACCAAAATACGAGAATATTTTTTTTTTGATAGCAAAATATGAGAATATTTAAATGGAGCAAATATGTAAATTTCTTAAATTCCGAAGTTTCATTGCTAACAATAGCAATATAATGGAGAATTTATTATTTTCCATAGGTCCATAATGCCAACTATATAGAGAACATAGAACTCCCAGTCCTATCAATTTCGAGAAGATTGAAAGACTATAAACTATTCTATATTATTCCACCAACATTCCTAGGTAAGTAATAATAAATCCTTCACAACTAAACTAATTTCTTATTAGCTCCTCCCTTGTGGGCCTTGATTTGGCGTAGCCCAATCCATGGGTGCATAAGATGCTCATCAATCAGATTCTTTAGGTAGTTTTAAAAAATAATCAAAAAAAATATTGCCTTAAATCTATATTAAAAGTTTCATGATAATTATTCTCAGTCGATAGTCACCATCCTTTCTTATTTCTTGATGAAGCAAAAAGCCATTTGATTCCATATGCTATTATGATCAAGTGATCCCAACATACTTCCCAACTGTTCGGAGAATTACTTTTTTTGTAAAAGAAGTTCAATTAGTAGTCATTGATTTTGTTTACGTATTAGGATTGTTTACTGTCCATGTGAGTGTAGTGTGTTATGTGTTTTGACATATTCTATTATTGGTTGGAATTTCTTGTTCCTTTATTTTTGGTAAGTCAAATATTAGTTGGAATTACTAGGCATGATGAGTTTTAATTTTTTTTTAAATCATTGTTTTGTAGCTGAGATCAGAATGTATGTTAAGCTGGATGTGTGACATGACTAAGAGATATAGAATTAGAGATGAAAATTAAATAGTAGGGGCAGCACCAATTGGATATGAATTGAGAGAAAATAGACTACATTGTAACACCCCGACCCTTTTCGTGTATATTTGTGTGATTCTGTGGGTATTTATCCAAATGTATCTGCATAATATAACTATAATACATTTGTGGTTAAATATGTATGTATAATGTAAGTGCACTGTGCATGCGTTAGCTTTTTGTACATTTGAACTTAGTGAAATCTCATGCATAAGGGGGTTTGTACTTTTAGGAGTTTGGAGAGTGCTCCAAAGACACCCCCACCCAACCATTGCCCAACCTCATTCTATATGCACATGTATCTTCATGTGACACATTCAGCCTTTGTTTAAATATAGCTTAAGCTTCTCCAAAACCTTCACTAGTGGCCTCAGAATGCAGGGCATTTCATTTAATCAGCGCCTGAAGATTTGCACCCTCGACACATGCCCCACATCTTCACAACTCATCATTTCACCCTCTCTATATATTTGGGTCTTAAT
>JAULJZ010000003.1:6559023-6579035 GCA_032270985.1 Heliamphora pulchella
TCGCTACTTGACCGCGAGAGAGAGAGAGAGAGAGAGAGAGAGAGAGAGAGAGAGAGAGAGAGAGAGAGAGCTTGGACTTTACATCTTCTTCATCATTGGTGCCACCGAAGGTATATGTTGGTACTCCATTGTTATTTTATGACATATCTGTGTGGGCACTCCTTCTCACCACTTCTATGGCCCTGAGTTAAACCCACTGATCAGTTTACTTGAAAACCCTTGCACACACTATTAAACACTCATAGATTTGTTGTAAATCTTGATCCACTTTTGAACCTCCATAGATACACCAAAAACCTTCTTTCATGCCTTAGATCTAAGCCCCAAGTCTCGCTTTTGGAATTTTCTTATGTGATTAGGCGTACTGCCTATTGATTGGTTTTATGTTCTCCTTATCAGACTTAACGTGATTTTGGAAATTTGTAACATGTGCATTGACACGAAATTCTTAGTTTCAGCTCTAGTGTAAAAAAACATTTATATGATGGCAATCTTAATTGAGTTAATCAAATATGTTGTGCATATCTTAACTAAGGTTTTAATTTTTCTGCTCTTTTGAGGCACCCAACCTCTATAGTTAGGCCTTGGGTGGCGTACTCATTGGCCGGTCACGCCGCCTGTGAGCCCCCTAGTTTGGGCCATGACAAGGTTGGTATCAGAGCAAGGTCTAGTGCCAAAGTAAAATCTAGAGGTGCAAGATACAACTCGCACAATTGGTATATATTTTGCATGCAAATTGCTTAAATTGTATGTATATAGTAACTACTTGTACATATCTTTGTGTATATGTATTTATATTTGTGGGTGTTTATACGTGCTTTCCTTGGAGTTTGGGTGCGTACCTGTCGTACTACATTTGTAGTTGTGGGGAGTAACAATAGTTAGGGAGGTTTCCACTTAGACGGTAACTGAGTGGAGCTGCGAAACCGCAATGCAATGACATGACCGTATCCTGAAATGCTTCCCAAAAACTTTTAACACAATTGCAAAGGTTGGAAATGAGAAGTGGGGCTATACCTTGGGAGTTCAGTGAAAAATGGTGCGTCATCCTGAAGACTCCGATATGTATCTGTCGAAAGGCACTAGTGAATGAAGCACGTGACAAGTATAATGAGATTGTGGACAACATGGTGCTCAATAGCAACGAAGAACATTAGCCACTTGTCGACATCAAGCCAACCCTGATGCATCCTCTCGCCCACAAGCATTGATAACAGAACCCGAGCCAACAAAGGAATCAAATGAAAACCTTGAGAAGGACCGAACAGTTTTTCAGATTGACATTCGAGAATGTTTGGGTTAGATCATATTGGACGATAATTGTTTGTGCGACGTCTTTAAACTTGGTTATGTGTTATGTTGATTGATTTCTTTCATGTGGAAACCGACTATTCAGAATGGGCAATGCATTGGTTGTATGCTTCATTGTGTGATCACTCGATGCATTGCCAAATCCAAAGACGTTGAAATTTTTCTTGCAGATAAAAAATGGTGAACACCTAAGGAAACGTCGTACGTGGCAGACTAATTGGATTGTCTTGAAAGATTGTTGGATGGTTTGGCTAGAGAAGTTTTAGAATTGCATTGGCACTAACTAAGAAATAACAAGAGAAAGGAAGAAATTTTAAGTATAGCCATTCGAGAAATAGAATGTGGGGTCGTCAAGTAACTAGTCGTCTAGTGAAAGAGAAATACAATAGACATAAGGGAAATAATCAGATACTTGAATGCCCTATGCACCGCCATCGATACTCAGGCATGCGCCCGCCACAAGGCAATAAGAGCGTGTTACGGGTAATGCCAGAAGGACCGTCTGAGAAGGGGTTGCCTCCAAACCTAGAGCAAACACAGTAAACTTGGGCTGGACAGCAACCCTTAAGCAGAATGAATACAGAAGAAGGGACATAATATTTATGCTGACTCCAAAAGACTTCCAAAATGCAAATGTTGAAATGTTAGTACACTCGATGTTTATGCACCACCTGCTTTCGTGATAATTGGTTTGGATTTTGCCCATTCTTTTATATAACTAACCCTAGAACGAAAAACCCTTGGGCTTCGAATCACTTGCAGAAGATGATAAATTGCGTATATTCGTACATAAGATTTGCAATGTCTGGGATAACATAAGTGAAGATGGATTTTCGTAAAGACTTCGAGTTGGTAGCATGCACTTAGTTGCAGATTTGTTTTCCTTGGATGTAGATCCTTTCAAAGTTAAACTATGGACAAACTAGTTGTCCTCTAACATTGTGACAATCGTTTGCACCTCTAAGTAGATGATGCTTCAATTTCCTGATCGGGATGAGATCATAGTCATAGAAAGCGAAGTAGTGCCACCACTATACTTGATCTTTTCAATGCAAATGCGTGGATTACTGTAGAAAAAGTGTTGTGGTTATATGTGCAACATGCTCGCCACCCAATTGGATGAGGTGAACTATTGAAGAGCTCCAGAATTATTCATGAAGAAAAAGGATGGTACAGTGAGGCCTTGCACCACTAACGGGAGCCGGACAAAGTGACAATCAAGAACAGGTACATCCACAGTTGCGGATTGACAACCTATTCAACCAATTACAAGATGAATGACGATGTTCGAACTTCAAAGATAGATTTGCGGACAAGGAAAAGCAGAATATGTAGAGAAGATCACGTTCGAACTAGATACGAGGATTACAAATCTCTGGAAATGATGTTTAGAGTTTCTAACCAGTCACCAGTAACAACCATAGATCTTGTGCACATAGTCTCAACCTCCACTTGGACGGTTTTGAACAGTTTTCATCAGCGACATCTTGATGTATTTAAGGAGTATTGAAAAGCACGAACAACATTTGTGATTTGTGCTGCATACCTCGAAGAGTTGGAAGCTCTACGCCAGGTTCAACAAGCGTGAATTATAATTTTCACTAGTGATTTTTTAGGACCAATTGTCTGCGAAGATGGTACCACTGCTAGACGCCCAAAGGATAGAAGTAGTGATGACTGATGAGCTACCTAAGACCAACAACAGCAATGAAAGTTTGAAATCTTCTCGAAATGTCCGACAACTATAAACGGTTCGTTGGAAACCTTCCCAAAGATTGTACCGCTCACCAACTTAGAACATAGTGCCTTTTGAAAGCGAGAAGAGCATTTAGGAGCTGGAGCAAAGACTAATGTCGTAGCTATGCTGATATTGCCACAAAGAACAAAAGGTTTCGTAGTTTACAATGATGCTTCACGCCAAGGACAAAGCTGCATCTTGACTTAACACAAAAGATGGCACCCTACGCTTCATGATAACTTAAATCCGTATAACAAGAATCACTATATGCACAACCTCAAATTAGAAGTAGAAAGAACCCTTTTTATAGAAATCGACGATGGAATAATGGAGACGTTACGGCTAGATTTTCACTTTGGAAGATGACATTTTAAGATCTCAAGACCATATTTTTGGTCTGGGCATTCCAGGGTTCAAATTTTGAAAGAAACACATCAATCTTGAATTGCAACACACCTGAGGATCACAAAAATTTATCACGACTTGAAGGAGATGTACATAATGACTGGAATGAAGAAAATGTTGTGAGGGTTACTTTTCAGCGTTTATCTTTCCAATGAATTAAATCCAGATGTCAAAAGCCAGCCAGTCTTCGTCAATTATTACCCATTTCAGAGTAGAAATGCAAGCACATCATCACAAATTTTGTCATTAGGTTACCCCTTGCCTTTAGAATTGACAAAACCTTACATAAGATAAACCATTCAACTGCACAAAACTCTTATGTCTATTGATGTTGAACGTGACCTGGGGATTGTGCCCAAGTTGAAGGAACTTGCAATGAGCAACATGGATAGAACTAAGACTTAGCCTCCACTTTCATCCATAGACCAACAGCCATACAGAGCGAATTGTTCAAACTCTTGAAGATGTGATGTGAACATGCATGCCAGATTTGCAGGGAACTACCTTAGTGGAGTTGCTTACTACAATAGCTATTGAGTGAGCATTAGAATAGCTCCTTATGATGCCTTATGTGGGAGGGAATGAAGATTGCCTACTTGATTATACAGAAGTCGAGGAGAGCCAAATGGTTGGACCTGAGATCCTGCAAGAAATGACCGACAAGATCAAGTTAGCTCAGAAGGATGGAAGACAGCTCGGGATCCACAAGAAGGTTGCACTGGCAACAAGAGATGAGATCAGGAAGTTCAAGTATTGCGGCAAGTTTTTGAAGGTGTAGCTCATAAAGAGTGCTTTACGTTTTTAGGTCATCAAGAGAACTAGAGAGGTTACATATCAGATTGCACTGTTGTTAGAACGACTAGTGAGTATCCTCAATGTCTCTCACATGTTAATGCTGTAAAGACGTGTTCTAGATGCTACATATGTATCACAGATAATACTACAATGATCTGTTCTATACATTGAACACGTTCCCACTCAACCATGACATGGACTGCAATAAGACTTCAAGTTATGAAAAATGCCTAATGATGTAGCACCAATAAAGAAGAAGGGATTAGGAGAAGAAGATCAGACAGACAAGATATAGAAAATAGAAAGGCGGGAGAAATCATACGTTTCTCAATTATTCATCAAAGTCTGATTAATATATCAATAAACTCTCTTATTTATAAGCCTAAACCCTAATTAAAAAAGGAAAGCCGAATCCTTAACTAAAGGAAATAACATTTTGGATTAATACTTATTTAAATCTTGATAACTAAAGAAACCTAATACTATAAGAAAAGTGCATATAAATTAATAAAATACAACAGTTAATAAATTCCAAGAGATCTTATTGTCTGCATCATTCTCCTCCACTAAGAAAAAGAACATGTCCTCGAGTTCGGCTGGAAGTTTGATTGCTGAGGTTTATTTATTTTTGATCTTTTTGCTTTTTTGTTTTTGGCTTATTTTGCCTTTATTTTTGTTTTTGGGTGTGTTCATTTTTTTATTTATTTTTGTTTTCTTTAAATGGATCACTGGTTTGAGTTGGTTATTGGGCAGGGTTGGATTTTAAGTGGTTGGATTTTAAAGAAGCTGGGTGGGTTTAAGGGCTTGCCTAGGGGTCGTGTTTAATAAGAAAATGGGTCAGGTCAAATAGCTTGGGTAAAAGAATTTGGATTTTCTTTCTTGCAGCTTCATAGACGCGAAAGGGGATTTCTAGGGTTTTCTGGTGGCGGCGTACATAGGTCGACGAAGGAGGAAGGGGCGAAGGTTGTATCGGCAATGACCAAGGATCAAAATTTCTTTTCGGTGTGTTGTTTCCATTAGTATAGAAACATAAACATTTCGAATGTTTCGATAATGTTTTGAAAACGTTTCGAGTACTTATCTAACGTAACAAAATTAGAAATATTTAGAAATATAAGTTAGAATATGTGTATTAGGATTTAGGAATTTAGGACCAATAATTGATCATTTGATCATTTGAATATATAAATATTTTTGTAGTTATACACATAAGAGAGTGAGTGTAAAAGCATAAAAAATAATATTTTTGTGAATCAATATTTTTATGGATAATCAAACATTTAGTTTTATTTAATACAAGCGTAAATTATTTTAAATAAGTGTAAGATCTCAACAAAATAAGGTGTAAAATTTTACTTAGGTAGTAGTAATACTAATAATATTATTTTTAATAAATTAAAATACAATCATCTATAATTTTTTTTTAAAAATGTAAAAATATTTATGAAAAAAGTTTAAATTCCTTTTAATAAAACTTGTTTAGGTATATTGCATAATATTTTGATGTGTTTCGAAGGAAACACGATTTTTTACTAATATTTTGCTTCGGTCGCATGGGAAACGGAAACCTTTGGCTATTTCGATGAAAACAAATGAAAATTTTATTCCTTGGCGACGACTAGTTGTGGTAGTGGCGACATTGGAGGTCGGAGGCCCTGGCGGTGGTGCGACGAGGCAACGATAGCGACAATCTAGGGTTACGGAAAATTTGGGACAATGCGGCGATCTCGGGACAGTGCGGCGGCGCGAGGGGGCAAAGGAAAGTGAATGCACGACGAGTTTTGGATGGTGTGGCGAACTTGGAATGCAAGGGCAAGGTCTTCATTGACAAGAATGTTCGGGCCGACGATGGAGATCAATAGTGGTCGGTAACTTGTAATAGTATTCTGCAATAGTGTAAGGTAATGGATCGAAATTTGCTTTGATACCAAATGATGTAGTACCAATATAGAAGAAAAAAAAAGAGATTGGGAGAAGAAGATCAGACAAATGAGATAGGGAAGGCAGAAAAGGGGGGGGGGGGGGGGTAGAAGTCACAATTCTCAACTCAATTTTATTTATCAAGTCTTATTTTATTTATAAGCCTAAACCCTAATTTAAAAAGGAAACCTGAATCCTTAATTAAAGGGAATAACATTCCTAATTGATACTTATTCAAAGAAACCTAATACTATTAGGAAACTGAATATAAAATAATAAAATACTATAATTAATAAATTCCAAAAGATGCAGATGCTCATTCAAAGCCAAAATTATTGATCAAAGTGAGAAACTCCTCGGAAACTGAATGATACCATTAGTCAAGATTGAGTGGAGCAACCATTTCGGACAAGATGCAATGTGGGAGAAAGATGATGAAATGAGGGCAAGGTCTCCAGAACTCTTCACAGACTAAGGTACGTTTAGCTTGGAGGATCAAACAACTTAAGGTGGGAAGGATGTAACACTCGACCCTTTTCGTGTATGTTTGTGTGATTTCATGATATTTATCGATAGTGTTTGCGCATACCATAACTATAATATGTTTGTTGCAAAACTTATATGTGTAGTGTAAGTGCATGCTTTGACTTTCTGTAACATTTGAACTAAGTGAAATCTCATCCATAAGGGGGTTGTACTCTTAGGAGTTTGGAGATGTTCCCCGAAGACACCCTTACCCAACCATTGCCCAGTCTCATTCCTACACACACACACACACACATATATATTTATCTTCATGCGACACCTTTAGCCTCTTTTTAAACATGAGGTAAGCCTCTCAAAAAGCTTCATAAGTTGCCTCAAAATGCAGGGAATTTCATTTGCTTACCCGTGAATCTTTGCACTCGACACATGCCACACATCTACACAATTTGATCATTTCACCCTCTATATCTTTGGGCCCTAATCTTGTTTCCTTCGCCACTTGAACTCTTAAGATAGAGAGGCATTGAGAGCTTGGGCTTTACATCTTCTTCATCATTGGTGCCACCGAGGGTATGTGTTGGTACTCCCATGTTGTTACATGACACCTCTTGGTGAGCACTCCTTTTCACCACTTTCATGGCCCTGAGTTAAACTCAACTGATTATAACCCTTGCACACACTATTAAACACAAATAGATACGTTGTAAATTGTTCTTTTTCTTACACCCGTTGTTCGATCGACTTTTGGACCTTAATAGATACACCAAAAACCTTTTATAAGATTTAAGCCCCAAAGTTTGGTTTTAAGCTAGGAGTGAGACCCAACCGAACCATGCCAAAACAAAGTATCGTTTTTCAAAGCTGGGAACACCCGCTCAAAGGGCTGCTTGAGTGGCCTACCAAGCGAAGGCTTAATTGCAGGCCTTGGCTCGAAGCTGGGCTGAAACGCCCCTTATAACGCAGGTCTAGTTTTTAGCATCGACTCATTTTCATATAACGGTCATATCTCACTCGAGAAAACTTGGAATTACGCAATGTTTTTTTTTTCAATGAATGTAGACTCATGACTTTCAAATGATTTAAGTCTTGCACTCAAATTATTTTTCTAATAATTTTGTATAATTTTTCAAAGTAGATTGTTCTGTGCAGAATTTCCATTTCGTTTGTGCAAACTTTGTTTTACCATATGATTTTCGTTCGGAATCCATTTAAGATCCATGAACTTTGGTTCTAAAGTTTTTTAACTCTACCTTTCTAAAATATATTTCCTAGCCTCAAAAATCATATTTTGATTCTCCTAATGTTCTTTGTTAATGAGCTTGGTGCATGGAGGTTAGTGCATATTGCCTCCACGATGGTGTTCCCTTTACCAGCTTGCTTTTGTTAAATCCTTGTTAACCGAAGCCACTTTTTAATCCCTATGAGTCTTGGAGTTAAGTGCTAGAACAATCTAGCTACAACCGCGAATGAAGGTCTTAACCCCATTCCAATATTTGAACCTTGCATTTTGGTTGTCGTGACTCGTGACTTACTTGAATGAAGCCCGATACCCAAGACCTAAAACCATAGACCATGTTTTAGAATTTGCATTGCCTTCAGGTTCATAATGTTGATATTGTACCTAAATAGTACTGTTACGTATTTTCTATGTAGGTCGTTACTTATTAGATTTAGAGCGACGATGGTGAGTGTATACTCTGGCTACTTGAAATTTTCCAAAGTACTTTGGGATCCAAACAAAATGACTCATGATATATTTGATATATTTGGTGCCTTCCTCATTTGTCTCGAAATCTAAGGGCGCTTTAAACGTCCTAGATAACAGAAAGTATAAGGGTGGCGATATGTTAGATGTAGATATCTTGTTACTTTATGTGGTCGCTCCTCTATCAATAGGCACCGGGCCATTGGACGATACACCATAAAATAATGGATTTTATTAGAGTAGTTGATACTAAATGTTCAGGCGATTATCATGCCTAGAAGATGTTATGCATCAGGCCTACAATTACGTGATATGCTTGGCATAGGTGTAATTTTCAGAAAACATACTATTTTTACCCCTAACTTATTTATTCATTATGAAATTGTTTCATATACCTGAAATATTGGAAAGCTATGGTTAACCACGAGCTTTGTCTTCTAGAGTTATTTTATAGTTTCAAGAGATAAGCAGTTTCTAGACAATAGTTCATCTCATGATTAGAGTGACTTGTGGAATTTGCTTTTGTGATCAGACATGCTACCTTTTGTTTGGTGTTATGTTATCTCTTTTACACTTGAATGATTTTAAAATTTTGTAATATGTGTATGGATACGAAATTCTTAGTGCTAGCTCTGATGGAAAATGTGACGCCCCGGATTTCCGGAAGCCTCTAAGAGTGACACTAATAAACTACGGTGAAATAAGTACACGATTAATACCCATCCAAACACAAAATAAAGTAGAGTATTTAAAACATTATAGGCCAAATACATTCAACTGCTTGGTACACGAGTCTCAAAAGACAGAAGAAAAGATGGCAGGAACTGGAAATTGGTGAGTCATCGACTCACGGGAGCCACGGATCTTCCTCTCCCTGAACTTGATCGTCTGGCTGAACGTTCGGTTTCTCAAAACCTGGCATAAAACGCCATGAGCCAAAAGCCAGCAAGAAAAACTTTAGAAAACCTAAACAGTACAACCCAAATATGATCCAACTCCATTATAAAGTCATTTAGCATGCATCACATAACAGACAATAGTGAATTCGTGAAATCAACAGGTGTAATGATGCTTCCCAGTTAGTTACTAGAGTTTATTTAAAATCCTAAGTCATTTTAGGTCAACCCAACTTGGGTAAACCATCCTAACTCCAATCAACCATCACAGACCAAGTCTACCGACCGATATCAAGCACTCTTTCAACCGTGGGATGATTATGTAGTCGAACTAAGTATCCAACAAGGTTATCACTAACGGTAAGGGCATGAACAAGTCAACACTTAGGTCCATCGAATCTCAGGTCAAGGTCTAGTGTGAGATTAACGTATATTCTAACACTGATTATTTCGCCACCCGAACTACCTTCATATCATATCATGGCATCCAGTCGAAAAATATTTCATCATGGTATACAAGTCGGGGGACATCACCCTAAAATCATTTCATCAGTATAACCACGGGACACCGCCCGGAACAAGTATCACCTTAGGGTTTATTTCATCTGCCGTTATAATTTTAGTGATCCCGCATATCCCATCCCAATGATGGTGAATACAAGTCTCATCCTATGCATAGATATACTAATTCATGTGATACTAAGGTTATGCCAAGTAAAGTGAAAATAACAATAATCAATAAATTAACACTTAGCATAATTAGTGAACACAAGAAAATTATATAAACCAAGTCACATCCATTTGGGAGATGCCACAGATCAATTAAAATACTTAGAACATTTTAAGCTCACCAAAAACATACAACACTTATCATAAAATATATGGTTAAAAAGACTATTTTTGACACTTAAGTTAAAATAAGGCTCATTTGAACATATTTTATAAAATATTTTTAGGACAACAAATCAATTTCTTTTGGGCAAATATTTAAACATGTGGTACATTAATATTTTAACTAAAACTCTTGTGAAGAACACTTTTGAAAATTCTTAAAGAATTTTAAGTGGTTTAAATTCCACAAATACTCACTCAAAACTAATTTTCTGCAATAACTTAGAATATCTTGAGAGTTGCTGCGTTTTGTAAAATATTTTTGAGGCATTAAATGAACTCCTACCAAGGTAATTTTTTGATATGTTATACTTCTTGATATCTTCTAAAAGTTTGACAAAGAACACTTTGCCCACTTATTTAGAAAAAAATTGAGTTTTTTGGGTCTCTTAAGAAAGAGTGTCCAAACAGAGAGCAACACCAATTTCTGTTGTATAAACAGAGAGTATAAAATACGTTTGGGGTTCTAAATCAACACCTTTTAAAGAGATTTTTGGACAGTAACTAGTTTTTGATGTCTACAACATTTCATATGAAGAAAACTTTTCGATTTGAGATACAAAAATAGGGGTTTCATTTTGTACAAAAAGATTGTGCAAATTCGAACCTAAGGTACTGTTCCGAGTCAGTGACTTGCAGAGGGCTTTTAACCCTTCAAAACTTAACAAAATAGTCTCATTTTTGGTGGGTAGATAGATAAAAATGTTATCTACAATTTTCATGAAGGGACTGAAGCTTGAATCACACTTTAAAGTAGGGTTTTGGCCTCTGCAACAGAGGCTGGTCCAGATTTGACACACTTTGGTAGAAATTTCACAGCTCGAGTTTAGTGCATGTAAAAGGGTTCAAACCAATTTTGTATGAAAGCTAATTCAAAAATCTATCTCTGGACATAAAATTTGACCTTAGGAGATTTTTCTAGAATAAGTTATGATTTTTCAAAGAGAGGTCCAGCAAGCAGTGAAAATTAAAGAATCAAGGCTAAGCAACCCTAGCATGTTCTAGCTTCATGCATGGCTTAGATCTCTTATTTTCTTTGCATGGAACATATTTATATTAAAATATATAAATCTCATAATATTAAAATCACCATGAATGCAAAAATTAAAATAAGTTACATGTATGCAAATTTTTAGGCACCAAGAACACCAAAAACCACTTCAAATCAAATTTCTAGCTTATTTAACTTAATTTATTTTCTTTCTTTGATTTTTAATCTTTAAGAATAGAGGGAGAGGAATGAGAGACGAATGTTCTAGAGAGGGTTTAGAGAATTTTTATTTCCTTTGAGATTGATTCTAGAGAATTTAATAGCTTATGGACTTAGCTTTGTTATATGGACCCTCCTTCCTTCCTTCTTTCTTCTCCTTTTCTTCTTCTTTCTCACACTTAGCTAACAAACCAGAATTTTTGGGACCAAGGGGCTGTTGTATGGCTAAGGGGGTGGGGAGTGGGGTTTTTGAAGACCAAATTGGTATGGGTGTGATCATGGGGTGCAACGCTTCAAGTCAATGCATGACTTTATGATTTGACAACACACTAGCAAGTGTGTTAAGTCTTCCAAGAGGGGGATAGGGTGTTTGGCCGGCCAAGCCCAAACCATGGGCTTGGTTGGTGGTTTGGTGGTTTTATGGGGCATTTTGGTGGTCCATGATGCTATAATTATATTGCATTGTCTAAGAAAAATGTCTAAAAATTAACTTAATGTATATTTTTATTCATTTTTTCATAGAATTAGCTTAAATTATAAATTTTAAGGTTAATACATTATTTTTATAACTTGGGATTAAATTCGTTAGGTTTGATTACGGTTGTGGTGAGGTGTAGGCCAAATTAAGTTTTTTTAGAAAGATGTATCGTTTTAACTTAAACTTATAACTTGGTGTATATAGTTTTAATTATTTTAATATAATTGGGTAGAATTCACTTATTTTTATAGTTGTCTACAATATTTGACATTTAATTTATTTAATTAAGATAGTGTGCAATTTTGGCAAGATTTGATTTATTTAACGAATATTTGATATTATGGAATTTTAGGACTTTGGTTGTAAAATTTAATTTGATTAACTCACACCGGGTTGGTTCTATTAATCTACACGCTTTAAAATCAGGTCCTTACAGAAAAAACGTTTTTATGGTAGTAATCTTAATTAAGTTAATCAAATCTGTTGTGTATAACTTATTTAATAAGGTTTTAGTTTTTCTGCACTTTCGAGGCACCCAACCTCTATTGTTAAGCCTTGTGCGACGTAAGTCATTGGTGGCTCACGCCACCTGTGTGCCCGCTCTGGTTTAGGCACCCAACCTCTATTGGTCACATATGGCTTGGCCACGCCGCTTGTTGGCCCGTCTTAGTAGGGAAAGACTTAAATTAACATAGAATAAACCAAATCAAACCAAACTAAGCCTTTGTCCCAATCAATTGAGGTTAGCTACATGAATCATTTTACACCATTCTGCTATGTTGAAGGGCACATTTTCAGTTAGGTTCAATAAGTTAATATATTTTCTTACTAAGGCACCCCATGTCAAATTAGGTGTTCCCCTCCCTCTAGTGTTTTCTTTAACGATGATTTTATCGCTTTTCTTTACTATTGTATCAACTGGTTTACGGTTGTATGTGTCTAAACCTCCTTGATCTATTTTCTCTCAATTTGTCCTTAATTGGTGCGACCCCTACTATTGCACAAATCTTTTCATTTCTAATTTTATCTTTTCTAGTCTTACCACACATCCATCTTAACATTTTCATTTTAGCAACATTCATTTTATTTATGTGATATTTTTTAACAGCCCAACATTCTATCCCATATAGTACCGCTGGTCTAATAGTTGTTCTATAGAAATTTTCTTTGTCGATCACATAAAACGCAGGATGCACCCCTCCACTTGAGCTAACCAACTTTGATTCTATGGGTTACATCATTTGCAATTTTTTCATCTTTGTTAATAATCATAAATTGACATAGAATGTTATGATAAAATGATATGCGTGTATTAAATTTAACAAAAAAAATATTTGTTGACAATGCAAAATAGCGAAAAAGAATTCATGTACCTGACCTCAGTTGATTGAGACTCAAAGCTTGGTTTAATTTATAGCTACTAATTCTCCACATTCCTTTCCACTTCAAAATCTAGACTTAGGGTCCTATTCCGTGGTTTTTCAAAATGCAATATTCCAACATTATTTACCTTATCACAATTTCTTTACTATAACTTTTCCTTTGTAGTTTTGTCCCAAAATAGAGGAAACTGAGTTATCCTATCACTATTTAAGCTTATGATTGCATCAGGTTGATGATGATTTACACTCTACATACGCCATATGGAATATTCCATAATTGAAAAATATCTTTTACCTTTCCTTTTTTTTTTCCTTTGAAATTTTCCTTTATCATGGTCTTGGGAATTATCTCTGGAAAGAAACATATGTTTATAGTGGTTTGTTTGAGCTGCAAAAATATATGAAGTGACAGAGTGGTACTTAGAAGGATATATGCATGATACCTGCCTGGTTCAACAACATTAGCTTGCAGTTGCAGAAATAATTTATGGACAGATTGCAGGGTTCTCGGCGAGATATTTTAAGATATGGAAGTTTGGGCATTGCTATCTCTTGTCTTCTTTTCACCATTTCAAACTGGAAGGTACAATTATGTGATATAAAGAATATTGGAGGATCTATGTTTTCTTCATTTGTCTTGAGACTTGGTTTTTACTTTTTCTCTTTTCCCTTTTCAAGTAACTAACTTTGCCAAAAGAATGTAACTTATTAATTTAGTCATTAATTGAAACTTTAAAAGGTTCTAACACTTCCCAGGCAATGCATTATGCATCTCCAAAGGCCATCTGGAATATGCTATTTGGAGTCAGCAGTCCATTTTCTGAACGGAATGAAGGTACTGATATTTTTAATTAACATTTTCTCTTTTTGTTGTGTTCTACACACTCTTCGAGTATGCACCTTGTATTTACCATATTATATGGTAGGAACTAGGAAGATAACCACAGAAAGGAAAATTAACATGCAGGATTTCAGTTCTTGTGATTGTATAAATCAATCATTTCTCCTATGCTCTAGGACTTGCAATAATAACAGAAGATTTGCAATGTTTTTGTTTCTCACTGGTTACAGGTGTGTTCCGTTCTGCTAGAGTTCAACAATTTGTGAATTATATATCTGATTTGGAAACCAGGTCAGTGAGTTCCCTGCTTCTCCTGTATTTTACATTCTGATTGTCTTCAACATCCCTCATTTCCCTTTGTTGCTTGATAGACATTACATTGAATTTCCTTTCTGGTTTTTTGGCCTATTTTGTTGTTAATGTGTATTCTTTAATTTTGTAAGGGGAACTGCTTCTATTGTGCCGGAGTTTCCCTCAAAACTTGATTGGCTGAATACTGCTCCCCTTATGCTACGCAGGGTAAATTTGTTATGTGGATTTTAATTTCTTCTGGCACTGTTATTAATAGCGTGGGATTTTTCAGAGTCCCTTCTGTTTTGTTTCTCCCTCTTTATTGGCTTTGCATTTTTAATCTGCATGAGCTCATGTGGTTACCTTGAGATATGAAAGAAAACTACTAAAGATAGAGAATCAGTTCTTTCGCAGATCAACTGTATTTGCCTCATTTTCCCAAAATTTTGTAGGATACAATTTAGCCAACATTGTTTTAAGTATTTCTATGTTTGAGCAGGATTTGAAAGGGAAAGTGGTTCTTCTTGATTTTTGGACATACTGTTGTATTAATTGTATGCATGTCCTGCCGGATCTAGAGTTTTTGGAGAAGAAATACAAGGATATGCCTGTAAGTTACAAATCTTTCATCTCAAGCATCTCAATGTATTGGCTATATAAATTTTTATGGACAGGATTCTGCTTTCATCAAGCTGATGGTATGAAGGTTTATGAAGTTTCATAGGGATTAGTATGGTATTTCCTATATTTTGAGTGATTAACCCCCATGGGATTTTTGAACCGTATTGCTTTTCTGGTAACAGATTTTTATACTATTGAACTCATCTGAGCTAAGTTATCTTCCATAAGATACCCATGTGATGACACCAATTATGACCAAACACACCATGTTGGTTTCGTGGTAAAATGCAGTCATATAGCTTTTTCCTGGTAGACATTGCATGACTTGCTTTGCCAACCTTCCTTTGGTGGGTTATAATTGTTATCAGGTGAACTGAACCATGGAAAGCTGAACAGAGGTGCTATGTCCATTAGACAAATCTTGGGCACTGACTCTTCTTGGACAATCCTAGGAATGTTTGAAACTCTTTGGCATATCCATAAGTGTTGAGTAAATTCCATTATTTCAATGATTGCCTGACAATTTTCCAACTCTGGGTCTACAGTTAGTATGATAAATACCTGACACTGTTGAAAATATGCAGAACACTCCATCAAGGCTTAGAACTTTTCTTCAAAGAAGACAAGAAAGTAGGAATATACATATGATAATTTTATAAATGATATTTATAAACTTCACCTTTCTCATTTAGCAATTGTTTACATAAGAACTAAGAAGTATAAAAGTGAGCAAAATGTATGTCTAACAAGTACATGTGTACTGCATACTGTATTCTGACTGATTTGTTTTGGCTGGTCAAAATATTTGAATTATGGTGTTACATGTAGTGAAGACATGGTTATGTGCAGTTTACTGTTGTTGGAGTGCACTCTGCAAAGTTTGATAATGAGAAAGACCTAGAAGCTATTCGGAATGCAATCCTACGCTATGGAATCACTCACCCAGTAAGTTACCTGCTTTGAACTCTGCATCGGCAGTATCCTCAAGTTTCTAAAAGCACTCTGGGTGTTATAGACTAAATATTTAGTATAGTTTTCTGATCGTTGTTCACTTCTTTGGCATATGAAGAGTAATTTTGACTTCATCATTCATTTATTTCTAGAGACTCGTGAATTAGATTTTGCATTGAACTGTGTGCTGGCTGCAATTCGTTTGATGTATGCTCAATTTTGTGGCCTTAAATGACATATTTGCTAGATCACCTAACACTCCCTCTCACGTATGACCTCATTTTGCACGTGGAGAGAAACAAATTGATGAACAAGGTGACCATGATCACACGCAGAATAAAGGGCACAATGACAGATAATGGTGCACAATGAGAGAGAATGGGGGGTGATGGAACTTGAACCGATGACGTCATGAAACAAGAACTTTGATAGTAGATTAAATCACTAATGCCAAAAACTTAAGTGGTTAGGAAGTGACAGTGATAATATTGTCAAGCTTGCAATGTTGACCATCTAAAATCCCCACATTCTAGTTTTACATATATCTGATTCGATGTATTGTGTTTCTTGAATTTTTTGTGGTCATACATGCAAGTATTTGTTTTTGTTATATTGTTGACTACCACTCACCTAAAAGATTAACCTATTAGAGAGATTGATAACTTTATTATTTAAATTCTCAATCCACCTCCTCGCATGTGCATGCCTATCCTCCATAAGCAGGTTAAATATGGGCAAATTTTTAATTATCAGGTAGGCTGTGAGGTTCGAACACAGGATCTATTGTTTGTTCTAATATTGACTATTGTACGTGGGTTGAACCGTAAAAGTTGTTATAACGCCAGTCGAATCTAGCCCAAATGAACCCTTCAATGGCTTGGATGACCTGCACAAGGTGGCAAATGTGAATTGGCCGGCGGCGAATGTCGAAAGCCACTCTGACGATTAAGTTAATAGTGGGCTTATAGAGAAATTGTAACTAACCAAATGGACAGTGCTTTTTTTTCCATTCCTCAAGCCTTGGGCTTCATCCCCCTTTTATGGGGATTGGATACTGTACTTTTTTTTTAGAACGCATGATGGGCTGGTCCCATCATAGGTCTTACCTTGCGAACGGCTGGGTCAGGCCCATATGGTCCGAACTGATTACTGTTTGGCTTCGGTCTAATCGTCATTAATGATTTTTGATCGTCCAAACTAGCCTCATTAATGCTTGGAGCTCGGCCATGCAACTGATGTCATGATGATCTGGTAGTTCAGTTGACCATGCCTTGCTCGGTTTTGTGTGGCTCGTTACCTTGATTTTAGACTTCCTGACCTAGATGCCAGGGCCTTCCTCTTGGAGCTTGTTGAGCCTCGAGTGGACTGGCCCAATTCGTGTTCGTCCCCCTTCAACCATCAACTCATCTTAATGCTTAAGCTATTATAGAGAGATATAACTTTATCATTAATATCCTCGACAGTATCCTTCATGCTACTTGCATAGTGAGTCATGCCTAATACTTTGGTAAACCATGTTACATGGACTCGGGTATGGCTATCGGGTGTGAGTTTGTGTCTTAGTGTCAAATTCTTTTAATTCTAACATAAATGACACTAGAACACGGAAAAATATTCATATCTCTTAATATATATATTTTATTTTCTAGGGTAAATGTTGTTTATAACGTTCAGTAGTGCATTTCATGCATAAAATAAGAATTTATTCATAGTACTATAATAAATTCAAAGTACTAAATATGCTTTCTAGGCGTGTGTATAACTAAAAATATCATTTGCATATCACATACCCTTGTCCAAGTATCAAGTGTTCGCACGGGTGCTTTAAAATTTTTGAAAAGTCCGTGTAACATAAATAAAGAAGTACAGATTTTGCCGCCTCCTTGGTTTCTGGCATGCTATAAGGAAATGTCTGGTAAATGCATATTTTATAAGTATTTTGTAGTTTTATTTTATGTAGTATCCTAAGCTTGTTTGTTATTCCGGATAGGATTCGATAGGATAAGAGAGATTAGTAATACTAGGGGTCCCACATATTTTTTTTATATACGGAATTATGGATATGATTATGTATATGTTGAGAAATTTAGTTCATGTTTAGTTAGAGTAGGATAAAAATAGGATAAGAGTTGTAAAGTTATTTCTGACCGTTAGATAAGGAGAGAAGATAATCCGGAATCTGGTATTAACGATCCCTCATTTAAACGGACTGTTAGTTCGAGTTCCGCAATACAAACGCGGAACTCGCAATACCAAGGGGACAAAATTTTTTTAGTGGTCACCCTTGTTTTTTAGTCCTATCCCCCTCCCTTTATCCATTGAAACAAACATGGCCTAACATCTCAATTTTTCCCGAATTTTGGCCAAAAAATGAAAACATAATATCCATGTAGGCAGGATCATATGCTTTTTCTTGGTCATAATATCTTTAAATATCGTATGGAGGTTCTTGTGGTGGCGTATATGCTTCACAAAAATCCTGGATCTCACATTGGATGAATCGGGGATGTGCTTTTAGAAGGTTATGTTGTCATCAACCACTATGTTTGAAGGCCTTTATTGCTTTACAGTATAGTGTGCTGCCAAAACACAAAAAGGAAGTCCATAAGCTAAGCATACCAAAAGTGAAGATGTTATTCATTGGGTTAGGGGAGGTCGTCAATTTATACTTTGCATTCTGAATTGTTCTATGGCTGTTTACTTCTCTAGATATTCAACTATTTTGTGCATGGATTTTATAGACATGAAGTCAGATTCTCATGTCCTTGCCTGTATCTATGCATTTTATTCAAATTACATTGTTCATCTGATACTCAAGTTGTTTTTTTACCTATTTTTCTTCATTTTAGAGTATTCGTTCTCTATAATTTTTGTTCATTAAATGCTAGGTTGTCAATGATGGGGACATGTACCTGTGGCGGGAGCTAGGTGTTAATTCATGGCCTACATTTGCTATTGTTGGGCCCAATGGTAAAGTCCTTGCGCAAATATCAGGCGAAGGTCACCGAAAGGTACTTATGTAATTCTTTAACTTATCCGACATCGGAGATCAATTAATTTATGACAAGATAGTTAAATTATTTTCAAAAATACTTGTGGAAAGGTATTTTCTTGCATTTCTAATGCTGCTTAATATCTATTTGCAATATGGTTATCACCGAACTCTCTTCTACATGCTGATTCAAGGGCTGATAAAATGATGGAAAATCTAAAGACAGACTAAATGGAGGAAAATGAAAAAGATTGAAAATCAGAAGTAATATTGCTAACAGTCAAGGCTGTGAAGGAGCCAGGATGTGTGTGGGTGTGTGGGGTTGGAGGGGTGGGGCGGGGTGGCAGGGGTTGGGGGTTGGGGAAGGTAAATGGTGCTCCCGATCAACAGCTGATGTGAATTCAAGCTGAAGCATACTTAGCTGCTTTTAAAAAACATCTCATGTTCTTAATTGACTTATGACTAAATCAATTAATTTAGTTAATTTGAAACGTGATTGAAACATCTAAAAAATGTAGTGGAAGTTGACTTTAAAACTACACTTACAGTATCAGAAAAAACAAAGGGAAGATCTCAAATAATGGATTGTTATTCTTTTTCCTTCTTTGGTGTATATTCAATATTTTCATGGTAGTGACAAAATAAACATGAATATGAGAAGTAGGACAAGCATTGAGCATTAAACATTTCCTCGCCCAGGGGATTACAAAATAATAAAAATATAGAAGTGATCCAGATGCCAGAGGAAATGTTTTGTTTACCATATCAGAAAGATCCAATGCAAGTTGATAACCATGATTTAGATAAAATGATAACTAAGAAAGCCACATGTAGTGCTTGCTAATCAACTAATATTAATCACAAGAAGCAAGTCGGAGATCTAATGGCATGCGCACTAGATACCCAAATCCTGAAGACAACTATGACCAGGAATATGTTTGATCATTTAAAACCTATAAAAAGAAACAAAATTTAGGCCGCCCTTCGTTTTACCAAAAAGAATGAAACTACTTCCAAACTGGCAATACAATTTGTATATGATTTTTCTAAATGTAGACTACTTCATGAGGCTGAATTGGAGTTGCCCCTTCCTTTTGAC
>JAULJZ010000003.1:6579135-6590871 GCA_032270985.1 Heliamphora pulchella
TAAATCTGGTTTTCTTTGATTTTAAATATTCCAAAGGAGAGAAGGAACAAAAACATGCATGCACTATGTTTTTTTATGTATTTTACCGCCACCTTTCCTCTTTTGTATGTTTCATCGAAAAAGGATAGAGATGGATGCTCACTCTTTGCAATATCTTTCATCAAGAGATTCAAAATGTGAGCCAAACAACCAGACTAAAAAATATGTTGATACTTACTCTGAATTATTGCCCTTGCAACCTTGCAATTGGAGGTATTATCAGCAACAACTTGCACTACATTGGATGGGCCAATGTAGCCAATAGCCTTAAACAATAACTCGGCAATGTTTGTTGCATTTTTCTCCACTGAAGAAACATCATGCCCATTTATGAAAATGGCTTTACCACCAGAAACATCCATAATGTTAATTAATGGTTGATTTTTTATATTGGACCAATCGTAAGATATTATTGAGAGTCCATGTGTGCCCCAATCTTGCATCAAAGGATTTAGGGCTTGTTTTACTTTATATTGCTCTTTGTCCAACAAAGTAGTCCTCACCTACAATCAATTAATAAAATGAGCAGTAGTATATTCCTAATAAATAAAAAACTTAAAAGAAATTCTTAGTCCTCTCCTTTTCATAATTTGGAGATTTGTACCCTTTTGGTGCATTATTGATTGCAGTAACCATATCTTCTCAGAGAGGAGACCGAACAACATTGAAGGGAATTCCATTTCTGTAAAGGCACCTTGCAATCTTTTGATCAATATCTTCTTTAGTACTGATTTTAAACATGTCATCATGTATTCCCTTGATTGAAGATGAATTATTAGAGAAAGTGGTTTGGTCTAGCATGATTGCTGTGGGTGAGGAAAGCATTTTAGCCTTAGGATTTCCCCCAAATATTCGTTGTGCTTCTATTTCCTCTTATTTTAACAACTCTCTCTATCTTGCTTAAATTTAGACAAAGTTGTACACCTTGAGCCGTTTGTCCAGGTGCCAAGCCTATTAAATGCGCTTGGACTCGTGAATAAGAGCCACTGTATGGCTTTATTCTACAACCAAAATTACATATGAATTTTGATGCCCCACCACCTCCACATTTGGAATTTTTTATTCCACCTGTATGGCTTGCTGTTTCACCGGAAATTTGTGTAACATATTTTCATAGTAGGGTAGTTATTGGCTCTTCAACATTATCTTCTAAAGACTACTCAGTCACTTTAGTCAGGATTCATAGCAAATTTGATATGCAACTGAATGACAAAAAAATAAAAAAAAATGAATAAAGCATGATCATAAAAATGGGAAAGAATGAAAAAAATATGGAAGATTGCATCTCCGGTGTCTCGACATACCTTGAAATCCACTTTGGGACTCTAGGCACTTCAAATGCTTTGGAAGAATTGCAACTTTTGTTTGAAATTCACTCTTAGCACTTCAAATGTTTTGGAAGAATTGGAACTTTGTCTGAAATCTAGTCTCTGACTCTGCACTCGGCAGTCCACTGTTTTGGAACTTTGAACTTCGATTGTTTTTGACACTTGCTCAGACCTGCCCATTGGTAAGGCCTTTGTCGTCGCCTTGTAAGACCTCAATAGCCATTCCAAGGTCTTCACTCCACCACTGACGACAACGCTCCATCATCGCCTTGTCTTCACACTACGACTAACTAAGTTCAAAGTTCCCAAACAGTGGACTGCTGAGTGCGGAGTCGGAGATTGGATTTCAAACAAAGTTTCAATTCTTCCGAAACATTTGAAGTGCCGAGAGTGAATTTCAAACAAAAGTTTCAATTCTTCCGAAACATTTGAAGTGCCGAGAGTGAATTTCAAACAAAAGTTCCAATTCTTCCGAAGCATTTGAAGTGCCTAGAGTTCCAAAGTGGATTTCAAGGTATGTCGAGACACCGGAGATGCAATCTTCCATATTTTTTTCATTCGTTCCCATTTTTATGACTGTGCTTTATTCATTTTTTTAAATTTTTTTTTGTCATTCAATGGCACATCAGATTTGCTATGAATCCTTACTAAAGTGATGAGTATTCTTTAGAAAATAATGTTGAAGAGCCAACAGCTACCCCATTATGGAAATACCTTACACAAATTTCTGGTAAAACAGCAAGCCATACAAGTGGAACAAAAAATTCGAAATGTGGAGGTAGTGGGGCATCAAAATTCATATGTAATTTTGGTTGTAGAATAGAGCCATACACTGGCTCTTATTTACAGTCTGAGCGCATTTAATAGGCTTGGCCAAATTTAAGCAAGACAGAGAGAATGGTTAAAGCAAGAGGAAATAGAAGCACAACGAATATTTGGGAGAAATCCTAAGGCTAAAAAGGTTCCCTCACCCACAACAATGATGCTAGGCCAAACTACTTTCTCTAATAATTCATCTTCAATCTAGGGAATACTTGATGACATGTTTAAAATCAGTATTAAAGAAAATGTTGATCAGAAGATTGCAAGGTGCCTTTATGGAAATGGAATTCTCTTCAATGTTGTTCGGTCTCCTTTCTGGGCAGATATGGTTATATCAATAATGCACCAAAAGGGTACAAATCTCCAAATAATGTAAAAGGTGAGAACTAAGAACTTCTTTTAAGTTTTTAATTTATTAGAAAATATATTACTTGCTCATTTTATTAATTGATTGTATAGTTAAGGACTAATTTGTTGGACAAAGAGAAATATAATGTATAATAGGCCCTAATTGTTAAATCCTGACCAAAGTGACGAGCAGTATTTAGTAGATAATGTTGAAGAGCCAACGACTACCCCACTATGGAAATATGTTACAAAAGTTTCTAGTGAAACAGCAAGTCATACAGGTGGAACAAAAAATTCCAAATGTGGAGGTGGTGGGGCATCAAAATTCATATGTAATTTTGGTTGTAGAATAGAGCCATACACTGGCTCTTATTCATGAGTTCGAGTGCCCTTAATAGGCTTGGCACCTATAAAGGGCTCAAAGTGTACAACTTTGTCCAAATTTAAGCATGACAGAGAGAGTTGTTAAAATAAGAGGAAATAGAAGCACAACGAATATTTGGGAAAAATCCCAAGGCTAAAATGCTTTCCTCACCCACAGCAATAATGCTAGGCCAAACCACTTTCTCTAATAATTCATCTTTAATCTAGGGAATACTTGATGACATGTTTAAAATCAGTACTAAAGAAGATGTTGATCAGAAGATTGCAATGTGCCTTTATGGAAATGAAATTCCCTTCAACGTTGTCCGGTTTTCTCTTTGGACAGATATGGTTACATCAATAATGCACCAAAATGGTACAAATCTCCAAATTATGAAAAAGGTGAGAACTAAGAACTTCTTTTAAGTTTTTAATTTATTAGAAAATATATTACTTGCTCATTTTATTAATTGATTGTATAGTTAAGGACTAATTTGTTGGACAAAGAGAAATATAATGTATAATAGGCCCTAATTGTTAAATCCTGACCAAAGTGACGAGCAGTATTTAGTAGATAATGTTGAAGAGCCAACGACTACCCCACTATGGAAATATGTTACAAAAGTTTCTAGTGAAACAGCAAGTCATACAGGTGGAACAAAAAATTCCAAATGTGGAGGTGGTGGGGCATCAAAATTCATATGTAATTTTGGTTGTAGAATAGAGCCATACACTGGCACTTATTCATGAGTCCGAGCGCACTTAATAGGCTTGGCACCTACATAGGGCTTAAAGTGTACAACTTTGTCCAAATTGAAGCATGACAGAGAGAGTTGTTAAAATAAGAGGAAATAGAAACACAACGAATATTTGGGAAAAATCCGAAGCCTAAAATGCTTTCCTCACCCACAGCAATAATGCTAGGCCAAACCACTTTCTCTAATAATTCATCTTCAATCTAGGGAATACATGATGACATGTTTAAAATCAATAGTAAAGAAGATGTTGATCAAAAGATTGCAAAGTGCCTTTATGGAAATGGAATTCCCTTCAATGTTGTTCGGCCTTCTCTTTAGGCAAATATGGTTACATCAATAATGCACCAAAAGGGTTCAAATCTCTAAATTATGAAAATGTGAGAACCAAGAACTTCTTTTAAGTTTTTAATTTATTAGAAAATATATTACTTGCTCATTTTATTAGTTGATTGTAGGTGAGGACTACTTTGTTGGACAAAGAGCAATATAATGTAAAACAGGCCCTAAATCCTTTGATGCAAGATTGGGGCACATATAGAGTCTCAATAATACATGATGGTTGGTCCAATATAAAAAATCAACCATTAATTAACATCATGACTGTTTCTGGTGGTAAAGCCATTTTCATAAATGGGCATGATATTTTATTCAGTGGAGAAAAATGCAACATTGCCGAGTTGTTGTTTAAGGCTATTGTCTACGTTAGCCCATCCAATGTAGTGCAACTTGTTACTGATAATGCCTCCAATTGCAAGGCTGCATGGGCAATAATTCAGTATAAGTATCAACATATTTTTTGGTCTGGTTGTTTGGCTCACATTTTGAATCTCTTGATGAAAGATATTGCAAAGAGTGAGCATCCATGTCTATCCTTTTTCGATGAAACATACAAAAGAGGAAAGGTGGCGGTAAAATACATAAAAAATCATAGTGCATGCATGTTCTTGTTCCTTCTCTCCTTTGGAATATTTAAAATCAAAGAAAACCAGATTTAAACACCATTTCATTATGTTGCAACGACTTGTAAAAGTCACGGAGCTTTGGTGTCCATGGCTTTAAGCAAGCAATGGGAGAATTTGAAAAAAACCACTTCAGCACCAGGCCAGCGTGACATTGTTCAACAAACTGTTCTCGATGATGATTTTTGGAGAAATCAGAAAAGGTGCTTAAAATCACAAAGCCTACATATAAGATGCTTAGGTTTTCAGACACTGATGAGCCTATTATTGGGGAGGTTTATGAACAAATGGACACAATGTTAAGGACAATTAAAGACATTCTTTTAGATAATTAACTTGTTTGTGATTTAATTCAAAGACTTGTTGTGGAAAGATGGGATAAGATGAACCTCCAATTGCATTGCCTAGCATATGTACTTGTTCCTAAGTACTATACAAATTCTTGGCTTTCAAAGCTTGCTCCAAGTGGGGTGAAAAGGATTAAGCCTCATTTTGATGCCGAGGTGCAAAAAAGGTACCTTGAAGCAATTGGAAAAATTATTTTTGATCAAAATGTAACTACTTTGATAAGGCAACAAATTAGTGATTTTGTTAGCAGTAAAGGAGTTTTTTCTCAACCACAAGTAGAGAATGATTGATCAACAATGAGTTCATTATCATGGTGGCATTTATATGGTGGTGCAGCACTTGAATTGTACTCCTTAACACTAAAAGTGTTACCCCAAAGTGTGAATACTTTTGTGTTGAGAGGTTTTGGAGTACATATATTCCTACATCCACATTGTAAATAGGAAAAAATTGAATGTGGTTCCAGCAGAAAAATTCGTCTTTGTGCACTACAATCACATGTTGTTATCAAGGTACAAAGAGGACTATGAAAAATTCAAAAATTGGGATGCTAATCCTGAAGAAGCAAACATTGAAAAGAATGTTACAGCATTAGAAGAAATAGAAAAACCTGACCTTTCAGATAGTGAAGATGAGGTTTCCCACACTTCAACAAATCATAATCTTGTTATTTTAGAGGTTCCACCATGTCCTACTTCGTCAACTTCACCTCTAAGTAGTCAAATATCTTCAATGGAGCAAGCACAAGCACAAAAGAGGATTGAAAAGGCACGAGGCAAGAGGCAAAAGAAATGAAGATGATTTTTTGTTTTGGGAGTTGATGAGAGATATTGTTATTAATTCTAACTATTATCTTTTCTTTATTTTGGTGAAAGATTTTGTTAAGAGATGGAGATTTTTTTAAAATCTTTCAATGTTAATTTTGAGGGAGTAACCATTATTGAAATTATATGATATGTGATGAAAGTTAATATATTTTTTAAATATTTTATTTTCACATTTTCATGTCTTTTATATATATGCTTCTTTCGGCACTCCCAACTTTAAGATCTTTTACAACCTTCCGCTCCTCCATTCCCGTTCCCGCTCCTGCTTTGTGTAACTAAGCATCAAACACAACACAACCTAGTAAAATTACTACTTGTTTTAATTTCTAATTGTTAATTATTTGTTTAAATTGAAATATAATATTCAATTCATTTATTTCTTTACCCTTTTACTCTTTCCTGATAATCAGATGAATGGCGGGGTTGTTTTCCCATAGTGCTCTTAAATTACAAAAATTGAAAATTCAAATTTTTAGTAAAACTAACAGCTCTTCTGGATGCAAAAGGATCAATTGGAGGGTTTTCTAATATATGCATGCCACAAGAAAGGAATAGATTAGAACTTCAATGGCTAAGGATCATGTGTCTGTTCATTATAACTTCTGGTTGAAGAATATGGTAGTCATTCTCATACATTTATTAATGGATTATTTATTCATTTATAAAACATAGGCATTATAACAAACTGAGGAACTATGATCGAGTTGACATTGACAGTATGGACAAATCCAAGTTTTAGATTGTTGAAGAAGAAAAAGAGAGCCTCCACTTTTTGGTTATGATGAGTTGACAAAATGCTTTATAAAGAAACTTCAACCCCACAAAATAAGAGGCAATGTAGTGGTCAACGAGATAGTTGGTAAATAATTATTCCATTATCGTAAAACAATCATTTTTGTCGTAGCTGCTACCAAAATGATTAGTTGATGATTTTGTTATGGCTATTGTAGGTGAAGAAAATGCCACGTTAGAGGTTATTGAAGATGACATTTGACTTTGGATCCTTTGGTGGTGTGAACATTGATAATGGATCAAATATTCCGAGCAGTGGTAGATTGCTATGATGTGATTTGGCAGATTTTTTTTTTTTTTTTTTTAGAATGATGCTAATGTAGTCCGTTAACTCAAGTGCTTTGTGTTTGTTATTCAAGTTTATGTTTTATAATTTTGATTTATAATTGATTTATTTTAACTTCAGAATTAAGAGTTTGGATTTTACTTGTATTCTTTTATTTAAGAAACATGTATGATGAATGTTTTTAGTAGGTTGCTTTAAATTTTAATTACCATTGTTATAGATTCTAACTTATCAATTTGATTCACAATTAGATCGCAAGATGGGATTTAATCATCAAAAATGAAAAGGATTGCACAATTTTAGGAGATGCCTTCAAAACCCTAACAAATAAAGTAAGGCATGTCTTCGAATTTTACCCATGAGAATTTCCTTTAATTTGTTGAAATTATTTGCTTTGAATTGTTATTAGTTAGTTGCCACTATTTTAACTCTATAGTCTATAGTACAAGTTAAGTTAGATTGTAAAACTTAGACTTAATGTTATAATGTATGTATCATGCTTTTATGTTTTAGAGAGTTTTTTTTTAAAATCTAGGCTGTAATTTTTTATTTTTTTTGTAATTCTTATACCTACAAGTTGTAATATATATTTTAATTTTATTAATGTCGTAACTATAATATCACAGTTCAATTTCAGTTTGACCACGGTTGATCAGGGGTCAGTTTTCAAGACATTGGTTTCCATGCAAAATAAAAAAAAAATAGCCAGTGAAACACCTGCCCAAAAAGCATAATTTCGCTTCTTTGTTGGCACATTGACTGGATTATAGTGTGTTACTGAAACGACTTTTAAGAGCTGTCTCAGCAGTGACATACATTATTAGCTGTGTGATTAGTTTGCTTTGATGTTAGCTGTGATCTCTCATGTAGATTTTTGTATGAAGTACACATACAAGAGATCTTTATTTTTTAGTGTTTGGGACAATTCAAACTTCACATATGGTTGTAAAAAACAAACAAAAGAGGAATATGCATACTGATATAAAAATATTTACGCCATAACCCATAGATAATATAGATAAAATTGTTTGTCACGTTACATAATCTAACTTTAGCAGATTCTTTCAGAAATAGTAGACTGCAGAAAGTTACCACGTTTGTTTTGCACAAGGTGCCTAAGCTGTCCCACAAAAGTGGGATTACTTAACTCTATGCAAGGCTTCTAAGGCCCAAATATTGAAGTTTCATTACAAACAAATCATCAAACAACATATGGGCATGCTCTTTACCAGACCCATTTACCCACAAAAAGAACTAGTTCGTAATATGGATTATTCATGCTTTCTTTAAGAATTATGGTGTCAAATAAAAGCTATGATATACATCCAAATATCGCAAAATTAGAACAAAAGCCAAAGTTGTCAAAGTTACAGGGTACACTTTGTGTGTGAGTGTGGACTAAAGAAGAAAGGTTATTTATATTTTCCAGGGGAAATGAAGAAGAAAGCACTATTTTACTATCAGGCTTTTGGAGAACATACTCAACAACCGAACCCAGAGGAAGTAGCAACAGAGATAGATTTTTGCAGCTTTACACAAAAGCGATAGAAATATATGATCTCGGAGCGAGAGACAGAAGACAAAGACAGATAGACCAGATGAGGTTGGTAATACTTGGGTTGCAAGTACTACGATGATCAAGATGGAACTAAAAATACAAAGAGTAAATGAGAGATGGTGGTGACCGTTGTTATTGATATTTGATATGTGAGAGAAGTGGAAAAGCACATAAAGGGCGTTTGGTGCTCTGGGAGTTGCCAAGAGAAGAAAAGTCAATGCAAGATGCCATGCATCTAATATTACCATTTAATAATAAATTACCACAAAGATATACTAATGATAGTTTTTCGTTTTTATCCCTGGATTTTTTTATGTCTAATTTATTTCTTTTTATTTTTCTAATTTCTCTTCAAAAAAAAGAAATTTTAAAAGTAAGATTTTTTACCAAATTTGAAAAAAAAAAAGTTCACCAAGGAAAAATATCACATTTTTGCTCAAGACTAGCTTTTTTTATCTTACTAAACTTTTTTTCATTTTTTGGTCAAAGTTTTTGCTTTTATGGTTACTCCTAACTAGTGGAATCTAAAAAGTCCGGGTAGCAAATCCATCTTCTCTTGTTGACATCCTTGTTTAAAGATCAAAATTACAAAACTTCCTCACAACTCCCAAATAACCAGAACATGAACAAAGATAGCAATAGATCCTCACTGCATCACGAAGCACTGAACATCACAGAACGGTAATGGAAGAGAGCCCATTGCACGGTGATGCAGTGAGGAGTATAGAGGTAGTGAATGAGAGAGAGGGCTGAAGAGGCTCGTTGGAAGTGCGATGAGGGCCGGCGAAGCTCGCTGGGGTTGCGACGAGGAGCGGCAAGGCTCGCTGAGTGTGCGACGAGAGACGGCAAGCCTCGCTGGAGGTCGACAAGAGGTGGCGAAACTCGCTGGAGGGGCGACGAATGTAGACGAGCCTAGCTGGGTATGCGACGAGGAGCGGCGAAGCTCGCTGAGTGGGCGGCGAGGGACAGCGAGCCTTGCTGGGTGTGCGACGAGGAGTGGCAAGGCTCGCTAAGTGGGCTACGAGGGACGGCGAGCCTCGCTGGAGGTTGACGAGAGGCAGCGAGCCTCACTGGGTGTGCAACGAAGGTTGGCGAAGCTTGTTGGGTGAGCGGCAAAGGGCGGCGAAGTGCGGCGAGCCTCGCTAGTGGGTCTGGATAGAGTTTCAAAGGTACTGTAGTGATACGGCTAGGGTTTCAAAGGCTGTTAGTAGGTCTGGCTAGGGTTTCAGAGGTGCGGTGGTGGCTGTGGGTGGTTGTCAGGGTTTCAATGGCGGCGGCGTGGCTAGGATTAGGGTTAGGGTTATGGTTAAGCTCTAATACCATATTAACATAATAGTATTAGGGCTAAATAAAGGAGTTAACCCTGATGAGTCACGCAACAGTTTATTTATAAAATAACGAGAACATATAATAAGATATGGTGTGCCCAACCATACCAGATAATAATAATAATAATGATAATAATAATAATAATAATAATAATAAAGCTAATATAATCATAAAGCTAACAAACAAATTCCAAAATAAACATATATAACCTCCACAATAAAATTCATCAAAATATATAATTAAAAAAAACACAATCTCTTAAACAAAATAGATGTTTATAAAAAGATTCTTGAAATCCACCTACATCTAAGCCCATTAAGTATCTGCAGAAGAAAAGATGTCATTCTCACTATTTTTTTATATATATTTGGGCAAGGATTCAGGAAAGCTCAAAGATATCTTCTTGTTAATTTTAATTATGCTCAGGACACTGTCATGTTATTCTGCATCTTCATGCAGACATTGTTTCTTTGCTCAGATGAACAAAAAATGATATATCGACATTCAAAAATTTAGATGCCTCATGAACATCACGGAAGGCACTCAATATAAAGTGCATGATCCACAGGGGACAAACGGTGTCAGTGAGTCTCCCCTCCCAGGTAGGGTATTTAAAAAATAAGAAAAACAATTTGTTCAAAATATGATAAGTTGACTTGTCGCATTTAATAGAGAATATGAACTATTAGATTACGTTCATGTATTTTGATAAATCATCAAGAGAGAGATAACCTTTTGATTCAAAACCTACAGTATTGTCTATGCATAGACTTACTCTAATTAAGGCAATTGCCCATTTCGGGGAATCGTTAAATCTAAAACAAAGGCTAGTAAAACATGAATTAATTAATAAACATAAAATTAAAAAGGCAGATAAAACACAAGCTAAAAATTCAATTTAACCGAACATACTTGAGCTAGCAACAGCGAAACACAAACCAAGGAACCCAATTAACTGACACATTAACGCATAGAAAAAAGAACATTAAAAAGCCACTGCCACAATTCTCAAAGGATGCAAGAAGCCATAAGAATAGAAAACATTGTTCTAAACATGTAAACTGGAACACTTAATACCCAAGTACTCTGTTGTTAATATGTATGATTCACAATATGTACCTTACTATCTTACGATTTGATATATTAAAGAGATAAATCGATACTATCGTATATCGTATCTTATGCTAAACATATCTTACGATATACATACGATAAATGAAGTGATATGCGATATACGATACATAATGCAATACATACAATACACTAATACTTAATATTTTAGATTAATTTAATTTGTGAAGATAAAAATTAGTAAAACATTTTGCATGGTTAAGATATTAAGAATATTTTTTCTTTAATATTTGTCTACTTTCATAAATATTTACTCGTTTAGTATTAAAAATCTTATGACATTTGTATAGTTTGTTTCTTTTACATAAATTAGTTGAAAACTTAAAAGTTGTACATTAAAATTTTAAAACTTAAGTGACACGTTAAGGCAATATAAACAACATATTCTATACGGTAAATTTGATTGTTATAATAATGTATTTACTTACAATATTACTTTGTTGTATTTCATATGCATTAACTACTGATTCATGTATATTTTTACTTTTGATAAATATATTTTTTGTAATATTATTAATTAATATTATTTAATGTTTTATTTTTGCAAAATGTTTGCGTGTTATATCAAATATACATATTTTTTACCTATTTTTAAATAGGGTAAATTACACTGATCTCTCCTGAGATTTCTGACAAAAACAGAAGCCTACATGTGGTTTCGAAAATATCAGTAACCACCCCAAATGTTTAATTTTTGAATCAATTAAGTCCAACCGTTAAACATTCCGTTACATTTAACGAAAACCACTCGTGAAAACCACTGTCCCAAACCACTACCCCAAACCACCCCCAAACCCACCATCTCTCTCTCTCTCTCTCTCTCTCTCTCTCTCTCTCTCTCTCTCTCT
>JAULJZ010000003.1:6598083-6626776 GCA_032270985.1 Heliamphora pulchella
TTCTTTTGTGTCAACTCATATTCAGTTGGTGTCGACTCAAAAGTACTTCAGAACTCGAGAGGAGGCACTTTGTGTCGACTCATGTCTTCTTTGGTGTCGACACTAAATTTTGCAGAAAGCCTCGGTATATGTGTGTCGACACTTGAGGTCTTTGGTGTCGACACCACAAATTCTTCAGGCAGCCTCGAGATTTTTGTGTCGACTTATCTTCAATTGGTGTCGACACCTCAAAATCCACAGGTGGCCTCGGTTATTTTGTGTCGACACAATTCATGTTTGTGTCAACCCAAACTTTCGGATACCAAAAGTGAGGGTCACTTTTGTGTCGACACAAAATTGATTTGCGTCGACTCTTTTTGAGTCCTGAGAGCTTCGACACTTTTGCGTTGACACAAAACTTGTTTATGTCAACACTAATATTTTGATACTTGAAAATCAACTTCATAAAAATGTTAGGGTGTCAAACCATTTGATCAATGGGTGCTGACACACTTGATGAGATTCAAGTATACTTTGCTTTAAAAGTGTTTGGCTTATTTTTTAATTGGGTTCAACACAAAATATTCTTAAACAAGAATATGTGAGTATTTTAATTCTTTTGAGATTTAGTCATTTCTTTTTTGCTTAAGGTGTCAACTAAATTATTCAAAATGTGTTAACACTTTTATTTTGAAAATATAAATTATTATCCATTTAAATTCGTTTATTCTTAAAAAATGAATTATGAAAATCATTAAAATCAAAATAAAAAGCCTGTGGGCCAACAAAAGCTTCACCCCAAAAGTCAAGGTCTTCTTACACTCTTACACGACGTCTATTTATGTCTTCCACTAAGCCAAACAAGACCTAAATCTATTCCTTGGGAACATGAATTATACATATATACATATCATTCTAGTTATATACATAGGTATTACTCCATAACTTGGAACCAAACAAGCCTTGCAAGGCAAACTAAACTCTAACCAAAAACTTTGGTACCAAGTTCTCTATTCTCTATAAATAAGAGAACCATCTCCCCTTCTTCCCTTCACAAAAATTTTTATGGCCTAAGTGGGAAGAAGAGAGGAGAAGAAAGAAGAAGGAGAAGAAGGAAAAGGGTTGATGTTTTTTTTTTAAAATAAGTCTTTGTTCTAGTTTCAAGAATCAAGAACAACAAGTAAGAAACTTCTCTAAACTCTTTCTTCTTCACTAAAAAATACAACTTCTCCCTCCATTCTTAAAGAACACAAGAAAAGAGAACAAAAATAACTGGCTTGAAACAAAGGTTAAGTCTAGGACCATTTTTGTTTTTTGAATCTAGAACTTATGTTTGTATAGCGATGTTGGGTTGAATGGCTTATGTTCTTTTTATTATTTGAAGTTGTTGGAATTTATGTTTTGTGTATCATTTATGATCCATGCTCAAAAGTTTAATATTTGCCATGAAAAATGAATAAGGAACTATGATAACATCTCATAAGTTTAGAAACGGGTTTTTCCAATAGTGGGATTCTATTTTGAACATTTTTAGTAAATTCTATTAAAATCGTATGAATATGATTTTTAAGTTAAGAGTAAGATATGGATGTTAGTTTTTCAATAAAATTTATCTGAGAAGTATTAGACGGGTGATTTTTGAGAAAATGAGTTTTTTCCAAATTTGTGCACTTTTTGTCATAATTTGTTCAATAGGATAAAATTTTATTTTAAAGACTTATTTTGAAAATAGCTTATTCATGACAAATGTTCTTAACACATTATTTTATTGGCCTGTAAAATTTGAGAAGTTTTGAATACCGTTTAATATGTCAAAATGATTTTTAAAATAAATGGATAGAATTTGTCTCTTCGGATAGAATCGACCCACTTTCTTATAAGAGCCAAAACACTAATTTTTATTGAGTTTATGGAAAAGCGTTCTTCGTAAAAAAGTTAGAGAACTTCTTAATCTAGCTTCTATCTAACGTTCAAGATTTTTGAAGTTGTTTTACTACTCGAAAGTATCTTTCTTCTAACTGTTAAAAAATCTGGAATTGAACCTGGGACAGAAACCTCACTTTTTGATAACTTTTTTTGCTTAGTGTTCGTTAATAGTGATAACTTTTTTTGCTTAGTGTTCGTTAATAGTGTTTGTGATATATGTATTATGTCCCTTGATCAATATGAGAGCATAGATTACTACGTTTTATGCGCAGGTTACACTTGAAGTCCCATCATAAGTTATCACATGTTGGTGGTTTCTTTCGTTATTATGATTGTAGTGCATGTATGTCTCATGCCTTGGGTGGTCGCATATTAAGGTTATAGTTGAATCATGTACATCTTGAGTCGTATTACGTCTTAAGCATATGGATGCGTAATGTATGTGAGCATAGTGTACAGGAATGTAATGGTGCCATACTTCAATATATAGGGTTGTCCCTTTTAAATTCCTGGAGTTCGATGTGTTGAGTTTTAGACTTTGGGTTGACATCGATGGCAAATGCATCACTTACACTTTAGGTGGGGAGTACTCACGCCGTTGTGATTTGAGTGAAATAGCCGTGGTATGACACTAGGTGATTGTCAGGGTTGTACACTTAAAAACATAGATTTTGTTGGTATTAGTATTTTATTTTATTCTTTAATAAAATTATATTTTTATTTTATGATAATCTTAATAAGTAATGTATGCAATGCCATTTCTTTAATATGCATGAATGCCATTTATTCTGTACAGTATTTAATCTGGTGTATAAAATTCGCCTTGTACATAGAATATAAGATTATAGGTTCTTGCAGAATATAAGTTTATGGTTCACAGTTTAGATGGAATTGGACAAACCATCGGTACGACTGTAGCACATAGTTTTAGCAGACCTGCTTGATTACGAGAAATAGATAATAGTGTCGTCTATTATTTCGACTCTCTGTGCTAGTACATTTTGTGTATTGAATAAGACCACATTAGGGGTAATTAATTTTATACTGACTATATAAATTAATTTATACACCAAGATTATTATCAATGCTTATACTCTTAATCTCGAAATAATTATTATTTACGTATAATTAATATATATTATTTTAATTTATTAAAAAGTACGTCTTTTATGGATCAATATTCCTAGTGAGTTGGATGGCACCAATTCTAAAATTTCTAAAAAAATTTCTAAGTGTTGAAAAGTCACCAATTTTTTTCATCCTTTGAACATAATTTTAGATAGGCAAAATTGTGAAGTAAAGCATACACTTGATAATGAAATAACCTCTTTCAACCTAAAAACTCGGAATCAAACTTCCAAGATTATGACATTTCATTCAAAACCAATTGATTCAACTCAGAAAACGAGCCCAACGCCCTCACATGCATACAAGTCATGAATTTATGGCCTTAGAGCCTTACAACACGAGTTACTCCAACCCAAAATACATTCATCCAAATATTTCAAACATGATTTACATTTACAATTTTTATTTATCAAAAGATCCTATCAATGAATATGTAATTTTATCAAACTACTCAAAAAATATCCTACGATCATTCATCTTACTCTAACACCTTCTTTCCGCTATCACCTAAAACATTGTTAAATAACACGAGTCAAGACTCATAGAAAATTGACTAACAATGAATATATGAATGGCATGCAAGAATGGTTATATAAAATGCAACATATAATTTTCTCTAGAAACTATTTTCATTTGTCCAAACCAAACCCCGTAACATAACCGAGTTTTGAAGTAAAAACCATAGTTCAATCTTCTATGACCTTAGTGAATCAAACCGTTTCAACATGTCACCTCATCGTTGCCAACCACCCCAAGGTTTTCCAAATTCTATAATTTATTTATCGATTTAATTAAGTACCAAAGTTGGACGGCGCCTATAAACCCAAGCATATTTATGACCATCGGGTCATGCGAGACCTAGTGGATAAATATCCATTCTATAGCCGGATACAAAAAACACACATTTTCGATTTCTCTCGAAAACATTGATGAATGAGCCGCCAATAACACGCTTTTACGGTGATTAACCCGAAGGAAGGGCCTACCTTTCATTACGTAAGTTTCTGGTATTTTATCGAGGAGCTACTCGAGCCCAAAATTAGACATTCAATTTGGTCACACAGTACTTTAATAATATCATTTTCATTAACAACTAATACGTATCCAACCATCAACCCGGTTTCTCTCGTCAAACCCCACACCATTACAGTTCTAATCTCAACCATCACATATTTTCTCATAATTCATATATTCGAATATAAAGGTTCAAAACCCCCAATGTTAACATTTCATATGATTCATATCCAATTATTTATCGATTTTACACAAAACCCCCAAGGTTAACATTTCATGTGATTCATAACAACTCATGGAACACTCATGCAATAAGTTAATACAACCTCAATCTGTCCAAAAATTCTGTCAATTTTAACATTTGGTTCCCTTAACCCAAAAGCCTTAATTTGCATGGTTTTGACCCAAATCCAAAATTTTAACCCATGATTTTTCAATCCTAATCATATCTAACAACAAGAAGAAGATAGAGTCATTTTAAATCATCCACAAATTTAAAATTTAACTTGCTTTAACATCAAACTCTAACCTAGGGTTTCAAAAATACTATTCTCATACTTTTATGTTCATATTTTTAAATACACAACTCATATCACATAGATATTCAAGAATAGTCATAAATTCTACCTGTTTGATGATAGATCCACAAGAAATAAGCCTTAGCAAGCCTCAAATGCTAGAATCTCCAATCGAAAGACGAGAAGAAAGTTTTCAACGCCAAGATCAATCCTCTAATGGATGTTCAACCAAGAGGGAAGCAAAGAGCCTACTCAAGAGAAGCAAAGAGGGCTCTAAGAATTCTCTAAACCCAATCCTAGATCTTAAATTCTATTCTAGAAAGAGATAGGAATGAAAAGAATGACAAGAAAATGTTTTAACCTGCAACTTAAAGTCTACTCGTCGACTGTCCGCTCGAGCAAACCCGGGAACACTCGAGCAGATCCCACTGACTCGATTTTTGAAAAGTCTTTGCCACCTGACTGCTCTAGCGGTCAACGTTGAAAGGAACCATAAACAAAAGATGTGTAAAAGAATCGAACCATAGACTAAACACCTCTAGGCTCACCCAAATAACCCACAACAATAGTTCTCATGCACTTCTAAGCATACAATTATTGTTAGCAAACGTTATCATGCTCAAATTTTAATTATCACATACGATTTATGCATTTAACCGTCATCATGTAAAAACCACAAAATGTTTTTGTTTATTAAATACAATTCAAATGGGACTGGGTCCCTACACGAGCAGCCGGAGTTCGATTCTACTTAAGAAGATGGAGTCCCTTTTCCCTTTTCCTTTTGTCATTCCTTGGGAGTGTATATTAGTTAGTTTCTCTTTCTTTTGCATTATGTATTAAAATCTTGAAACAAGTTATGAATTATTGTAATTATTTTGTGGATGTTAATGAGAGAGAATCCAATGTTCTAGATTGTATTATACTGCATGTTAAATATAAATTGGTGCATAGTAGAATCCTTATTAGTAACTATATGCCTTGATGTTCCCAAATTTTGGGGCACCATATCTATATATTGGGAACATGATTTTGTTGAGACTTCTATGATATCCTAGGGAATAGTCTTGGTGCATGTAACCCTATTTTACTAGTTAATTGTGATTATATTGGGGTTATATTGAAAAGTCCTGGCGATTTGTTTCTCTATATGGGGTGATTTCGATAACTAGGGAAAAGTCCTTACGATGTGACTTTAGTTCTTAATGACTTTAGGAAAAAGTCGTGATGCGTCGAATGACTCTAACCCGAATCAACTTTAGAAAAAGATCCAAGAGCCATCCTGTGTCGACTCTAAATATGATATTAGATCTAACGAGTTAAGGTGGCCTTGAGACGTGACATGACACCTATTATGATTCCCAAATGATATATTGTTTCGTGATGATAATTCTAGTAACATTATTGTGATAATTTGCAAGCTTATTGTTCATGATTATTATTCATACCGATTTTATTGATGAGATACTACTTTTATCTTGATTCTTAATTTAGCTCTTTTGACATATATGCCTTATATCATTTGATACCTTTAGAGACATTATTTATTCTTATTGCTCATATGCCATATTTATTACCCTTTTTCTCTACACACTTTTCTATTCACGTGATGTTTCATGTGATGTGAGCTCATTCATTAACATTTTAAGGTGAGCTGTTGGGACACTAGAAAAGGACTATGTTGTCACGGTGCCCACAATTATGTCCTCCTAGCTTCTCATGTTGTATTGTAGGATAATATTGCATTATTATCATTATTAAGTTTATTTTCGGGTCGAATGAGCCATGTATCACCACTTATTTTGTACATAATTGATCATACAATGATGTTACTATCTTGTGCTATGTGTTTTAGCCCAATTGATAATTTGAATTTAGTTTTAGGTTTACGTGGCCCATTGGGCCAACTCCTATGGTCCATTGGGCTTGGGCTATACCTCGGGCTTTAAAAACTAAATCGAAACCCAGTATAGGAAATGTAAGCTTAAGCGGGTTCAAGCCTGCATTGGAGATTCGGCCAGCATCGAGACTAGCCCACGGGTTTTTTTACACCCCTGCCGGTCCACAAAACAATGGATGGTTGTCACCGGAAGTCCAAGCGCCCCGTCGATGATGGAATAAAATTAACCCCGTATCCAAACGAACCCCTTCCTGATTCATCCCGCCCGAATACACCGTTCGAAACACCACCCCCCCCCCCCCCCCCCCCGGTCTCTCGAACTGCGCGTAGAGTCGGTTACTTTCGTCTTCGATGTCTCAGCCCATCTCAGTCGACATCCTTTCCGACGACGATGACGAACCACAAAGAGATGCGATCTCAACTCCGTTTCCAACCCAATCGAAGAGGCAAAGGACAGAATCCTTATCGAACCCTACCGTTCTCCTCATCGACGACACTCCGACGCCTCGGAAGCAGCAGCGAGGTTCCACCTCCACGCCGTCGTTTGTAGCCGAAACCCTGATGTCCGGTTTTTCAAATTCCGACGTAGCGATTGTCAAGTGCACCAGCAACAAAGCTCTCCCCGATCCCCAGAAGTTTTCCGGTGTGTTGAATTTCTGCGTAATTGGAGGATGAGTTAGTTAGTTTTGCTGTAAATCGATTTTTTACATGTTTATCTCGTTTTTTATTTTTTTTAATGTTGATTTGTGTTTGTTACTAGTGATTATGGTGATAGTTTGCGGCATATTGGCATTTTTATTTTATTTAATTTATTTTGCGTGTCTGTGTATAGCTGCAATTGCCATATATGCCAGTTTGAATTACTCCGAAAATGGGTGATCAAACGATCGAATTACTATGCCTATCTTGATGGTCATTAGTTTTGGTGTTCTTTCTTATAATTGGATATTGGATTTTTTTGGATAATAAATTGAATTATAACTCTCCCTTTCGACAACACCACAGTGCATAAGCTCTCTTCTTTCCTGTCAATACCAATGTGCCTCTCTCAGTTTGTATTCCTGGCACAATGTGGATAGTGGAAGAAAATGTGATTTATAGCTTAAATTAACAGGTTGAATCATTTGTCTAGAAATATTTTCGGAAATTTTAAATCACTAGGTATAAAAAATCTTCGAGGGCAACAATTAAGTGAGTTGTCAAATCAGGATACGAATCGCGTATCGTTTTTTTTTAAAATTTTTTCTGAATCGTGTATCATGTCGTATTGAATATCGTAAAATATTTAATACATTTAAAAATAATTCAAAAAAATGTGTATTTGATATAACATAAATATTTGCAAGAATAAAACGTTAAATAATGTCAATTGAAATAATATAAAAATATGGTTCTCAAAAGTAAAAATATGCACGTATCAATACTTAATGCATATGAAATACAATAAGAAATATTATAACTAAATGCATTATTATAACCTAAATCAAATTTACCGTATATTATATGTTTTTTATATTGCCTTAATATATTATTTAAATTTTAAAATTTTAATAATGTACAACCTTTGAGTTCTTAACTAATTTGTTCATAAGAGAAAATTATACCAATGCTAGTGAACACATATCAATGTCGCAATATTCTAATACTATATGAGTAAATATTTATGAATGCAGACAAATGTTAAAGAAAAAAGTTCTTAATATCTTATCCGTGCAAAATATTTCAATAATATTTATTTTCACATATTAAATAAACATAAGCTCAGGGCTTAATATGTGATGGATGTGTGTTTGTTATTTCGGCCTCCTTTGGTTTTATAACCAAATCCATAACCATTAGCTCCACATTTTCCTCCAACAGCTAGTGATCCTTCTTGACTACTTTTTGTGATGACAAGTGCTATATATTCCTATTAACTTGCAACCGATTCCCTTTATTTCTCCAGCCACATAACAAACAATAATCAATGCTTTTAGTAGTTGTCATATGTTCCATTCCATAACTATCCTATTTTCTGGGCCATGCTCACCCATTTTATTCCAAGTCAATAACAACTTTCATTTTTTCTTTTCTCACTTTTATCCCAAACTGCTAACCTTTTTAATTTTTTTTTTTCTTAGAAATCTTTAAAATTCTTTTTTATCCATTGGCATCAAATAAGATTTTCCAGATATGGTCCAAACAATATACAAGGCCCATCATTTGGCAATCAAAGGCATGGGCCTAAACTTATATATTCTTCCATTTGGCTTGACAAAGGCCAATGGTTAGTTCAGTTGGATGAGTATTTTGGACTTTCTTCCCCCACTTCTTTTTTAAGGAAGGGTTGGGCCAGTTAAGAAGGGCTTTTTGTGTTTTGAAATGGTGTTCGGTAGACCTCAACTTTTTTATCTTCTCATCTAATAGTTTTTAGAAGAATGGTGGGAATTCTTGGGGAGGGGAAGGTTATATGAAAAAGGTGGAAAGGAGGAGAGAGGGAGAAGGTTGAGAGACATATTGAACTCCATTGGGTGGTTGATGAGTGGTTTGAACTAGTGTGGAAGAGACATTAATGGTGATCAAGGAAGAAAGAGACAAGTCACTACTTTGGGAAAAGACACTAATGGTGATCAAGGGAGAAAAAGACAAGTCAATAGCACTGGTGATACGAGGGGATAGGTGGAATAAGTGGTTGGTGTTGGCCAAAAGTGAGGGAGAGGACCTTATAGTAGAGGAGGCTCTAAGAGGAGGTGGACAACTGTTGTGTTTGAGGGAGAGTAAGTGGTACATGGCTTAGGTGGAGGAGCAGGTTTGCTTTAGAACAATAGAGTTGGGATGGAAGCATGGATTAACTACCGAGTCTTGTCCAGTGTCCACCTTCAAGGTAACTTGTCGATTGTGCAGGGGCTATGTTGGAGATTGATGAAGGTTATGAGCAATGTGGTTTTCAAGGCTCATAATGTTTTCTTTCTTTCCCTTTTTTCAGGAGGGGTGGGTGGGTGGTGTTAAGACATTCTAGAAGTAGTGTTCATGGCTAACGAGATGTTGATTCTAAAATCAAGGAAGGGACACCATTATTAAACGGAAGTAAGACAATATGACAATTTATGACCATGTGATTTGGGACATTGTATTCTATGTTTTGTGGAGAACGTTGTTCAGTTTGAGGTCGAGAGCATAGATTAAATGGTGTATTTTCTACATGTGGATTCTTTGTTCGATGGATTTCTCCCTTTTGAATTTTTCCCCATTCCGGGGGGGTTTAGTGACGGGTATTTTTCATCCCTCTCCTTATCTTGGTAACGCAAGCTCTGAATAGAATAGAATGATGAAGTGAGTGGTGCGAGGCGACATGATTGTTAGATGATATGAGGTAAGTGGTAGAAGTGGGCTGCCAGTGGAAGCATCTCCCTTTTTGTTGATGTTGGGAAGAGTGAAATTAAGTGAAAAAAGTTAATAACATGCATACCGGTTTTGGTGTAACAACGACCTGCTGGATTGTTCAAGCTCTTTGGCCTAAAAGAGGTTCAACCCTATGCTCATCTGATGCCCTAGGTTGAACTATAGGTTTTGAACCCCAAACAGTTTGAAGCTCGCCTCGATAGCCTGCTTAATGAGCTTGACCTAGATCTTCAAGGTTGCAGCCCATGGCTTCGCACCAAGCCTAACCCAAGCCCAATGATCTTCTGGCCTACCTACCGTTTGACTAGCCGTTAGTCAACGTCCAAAGAGTACTTCGACCATTTCATTTTTTCTGAGTTGCTTCGAATTTATAGTCATTTGTGACGACTTGACCGTTTATTTATTTATTCTCTTCATTTCTTCATTCTATAAATTTTCTTCCGTTTCCCCCTAAGTTGGTAGAGATACTTATGTTGACGAGGAATTATTCATATGCAAGCTACATAAAACAAGATATGAAAGAGTAATTGGGGCTTCAAATTGATTTGTAGGCTACCACTATGGACAACCTAGAAGAATTGTCCAAGTCTGATGATTACTGTTAATGTTTTCGGTATGTAATTTTTTAATTTCAATTTTCCCTCATAAAGTTGAAGTATAGTAGCATAACGTGCAAAACTTTGGCAGCCTTGTAGGTGGTAACCTAGTTTGGATGCATTTGACTTATAGTTATGCAATGCAATTTCTCCATTATCTCTCTCATGATGTAAATTTGTAATGTTCCATTTGTCTAGGATTGTGTTATTGAACAGTTTGAAAAGAATCTGGCCAGGTGAAAAAGGTCATCTCTTTAAAGGAGGTAACGTTATTTTAATGGGAATGGAAATGACACAATACGGACACACTACTCGACATTTTCCAAAGATTAGGACACGACACGGTTGAGACACACCAATTGATTGATGTATTTTACACGCATACATGAAAGCAATAATTACTTTAGCTTTTATATCACATGTATTTATATTTTATCACATCATATTCGTAAGAACTTATTTCCATATTCTACATACTATAAAAGAAGTGAGAACAGTAAGGCCTAATATATTTGTTCGAAACATGTTTCATGAACATAGATGTTTTGAGATCTAGAATTTGCAAACTTAAATTTCTATAGGTATAAAAATACATTGCTTTAATTTTATCATTGGATCCCAAGTTACTTTTTTCCCCCAAAAATTATTAGATGATTCGTGTGTGTTTAATTGATGGACACGTGTGCCTCGCAGTCGCAAGTGTACGAATTTTGTTCAGTGCTAAAAAATAAAAATATTAATAGGACATATTTAAACAAGGGATCAACATGTGTCGGCTTTCAACATATGCGTGATATGAACACACCACATTCTTTTAAAGTGTCCGTGCTTCTTAGCTACTTATTATTATTATTTTTTTTGTCTTTCTTCACCATGTCTGCTTTGAGGGAGAAAATATTCAAGAAGCTGCAGAGGAAGTTTTCGTGGGGAGGCTTGGGCAAGGAATTTTAATGCCAGAGTGTTGGGATAGAGTGTGCACCCCTATGCAGGCTAATGGCTTGGGCATTCACCACTTCCACCGCTTCAATCAAGCCTTATTTGGAAAACCGCTTGGGAGTAAGATGAAAACCATCTATGATGGAGGGTGATAGACCGCAAATTTTGACCTATCTGCAGGGGATGGACTCCTAGGGAGGTCCAGGAGCCATGTGGGTTGGGTTTGTAGAAAGGGAGCCATCTTAATTGTAATGTTTGTCTTGATTGGAATGCTATTTTTTATTGCATTGTCTGTATTTCTGTTGCTAAAGACTGCAAAACTTTTGGAGTCAATGTTTCAAGTTTTTTACTTCTTATGTTCTATCAGTTAAAGGGGTTATACTGTAGTTATGGTCAAATAAATTTGGTAGTTTTAAAATGTTAGTTTTGATCATGATGTTTGTGCTTGTGTAGCTCAATAATGTAAGGGATTTTACTGTTCCTGTTTTCTTGTCATCAGGTATCAGTGGATTAATCTATTTGGAGTCTGACAATGAGTCTGAAAATGATTCTGGGAAGGGAATTGAAAAGCATAATGGACCATTGGGTATTGCCTTTGATGTGGCAAAAGATTCAGAATTGTCTAGATTCATTGAATCGGAACCTTCTCCTGGTAAGTATTATCACAGTACTTTTTCGTGATGAATTTTGAAAGAGGAAAAATACCCTTAATTTGGAACCAGCTTTGACCTTTTTTTTTGGGTGGAAGTTACAGAAGGATGCTTATCAGTGCACGAGAATTTAACACACAAATCTGGGAACGGTTTGTCACATCTATTTTCTTCTGAAGATGATATTCCCCAGGTACATCCTTCTGGTATGTGATGATAATGCATTTTTGTATTAATTTTATTTTGTTTTGTACTGTTATCAGAGCTATGATTCTGGCTGGATCAGAGTCATAAATCAAGTGCGATTTGATATATAGCAAAATATACATGTTTTTACACAATCTATAACTGCTTGTCATCCTGAAAATTAAAATTTGCATTCTGGAGACAAACACTCCGCCAAAAATCAAGACTGCCAAGAGAATGGCATGTCAAAATTGCATTGGTCATAGAAGCTATTGATGTAGGTTATTTTGGGATGTCTAATTCATGTTGAATAATGTGAAGTATTTGAAGCAATCATCTTTTGAGGAATCTCTAAGGCTGATCAGTATCACACCTCATTTTTTTTTTGTCATGCTGTCAATTTGGGTGATTGGTATTTAGCTTGCATGGCTATCAGATCAATTTCTGGGAAATGACTAAAGATTGCCTCTATTGTATCATCTTTGAGTTTTCTTTTATAACTCAGTAGAAACATTTGGATGTTTTTTGACAATTGTACTTTGAAGAAAATTATTTTAGTTTTGCGTACTCTTTTAATTTTATGGTACTCCCTCATTTGCTGTTTTGAAGTTTAGGCTCCGTTCGTTTCAATGGAAAATATTTTCCTAGGAAAATATTTTCCATGTAAAATATTTGTAAAAAAATATTTTTCCGTTTTTATTTTCTAGTCTTCAGTTGATACATGAAAAATATTTTCAAAATAAATTTTTTTATTATTGGATTAAAACGAGATACTTTTCACAACAAAGTTATGAAAAATAGTTGGATATGGTCCGATGCCTCATGGAGCTTCATTACTGTTTGGGATAGCTTTTTATGTAATTTTTTTCGTGACTTTTTTTTCCTGTCTTTTTTGATTTCTTTTATTTTTTTGGTCTAGATTTTTTATATTTTCGATTCGTCATTAGAAAACAAACTTAAAAGTATATGTTGTTTTGTCTAGAGTTGAAAAAAGTTAACTAAATACAAAGAAAAGCCTTAAAAAGCCTTTTAAGGCTTTTTTCGTCTTATATGAGCTTTTTTAAAAAAAAATTGTTTTAGTCATTTGTTTTTACTTTTTTGGTTCATCGTAATGAGAGAAGTTTAAAAAGTATCATTATTTGAACTAATATAAAAATTTTTCACTGAAGACGATAAAAAGCTTTAAAAGCCAAAAGCCTTAAAAAGAGCTTAAAGTGGCTTTTAAGGCTTTTTTAGTCTTATATGAACGTTTTTTAAATCTCTTGGTCAATTTTTTTACTTTTTTGGTTTCTCATAACGAGAGAAATCTAAAATGTATCATTGTTTGAACTATCGTTAAAAAATTCATTAAAGATGAAAAAAAGCTACATATAAAAGCCTTAAAAAATGCTATCCCAAACAGTTGTCACCACCGCGGTTGGCTTATGTATCTTCGTTTTAGAAATTGAGAAAAAAAATCTACAAATTTGGGAAGGATCAGACTCAAGACACATCTCTTAAAAAAAACGAAAAACAACTTACCAATTTATTTAAAGAAAAACAAAACAATTTCATCTTATGATGTAAAATATTTATTTACCAATTTATTTAAAGGAAAACAAAACAATTTTATCTTATGATGTAAAATATTTTACTTACCAATTTATTTAAAGGAAAATAATTTCATCTTATGATGTAAAAGATTTTACTTAAAAAATTTATTTTACATACTTTTTGTTACCCGAACAGTGAAGAATAGGTAAAATATTTTACTAGAAAATATTTTACGTTGAAACGAACGTAGCGTTAATTTAAATGATAACCAAATTGGCAACCAATGTTAAGAGCTCTTATATTGACTATTAAGATACTAGTTATTATCCGTGCCTAAAGGCACTTAATTATCTAATTTTAGTAATTTAAAAGAAACAAAAAGTAATATTAATAATTTGATAATTAGTTAATTAGCCAATTTTAAGGCACCTAATTAAAAATATAACTTTATTAGTTTGTTATGGAGGTAAAAAATAAAAAAAAGATAATAAAAGTAACATCTAAATTATTTTTTTATTGCATTAGTAAAAAGAGAAGTAATATCAATAAATATCTTTTTTAATTTTTTACACAGAAGAGCATGAGAGAAGAGAGAACAAAATGGAAAGCCAAGATTGTCTTATTTTAAGGGTTGGATTTTTGACACCTATATAAATGTCACATCAAGTTGTTTTATCTTATTATATTGATAGTTTGTAGTTACTTAGTACCCTTTAGTTAGCATAGGCGAATGTTATAGTGTTGTTTTTATTTTGTTATGATATTTATGCTTCGTGCGTATTTTTGTAACTTTATGTTATTTTTTCTTTAATATAAATACTTAGAGGTAAATGTGGTGGCTTAAGTACCCGTAAACCTATCTCTTCTTTCTTCCCTTCTTCCTCTTCTATAACTCCGAGTTTCACTTTTCAATGCTTTAACTTGGTAGCGAACCGCTTCAACCATGCCATACCCAAAAAGCATCTATGCATCAAAAGCATCGTCATGAGTTAAAACACAACGTACTGACAGTACCCGTTAATGATGATGTTAGCATGACGTCATCATTTGCACAAACTCTGACAACTGTTGACTATATCTCTTAGTTTTCCATGCTTCATCGAGCTCAATGGTGATTTTTCCAATTATTTTTTTGACTTCGTTTGATGTTTCTTTTGATTTTTTAGAACATTTTTGAAATCTTGGGCCAATATTTTGCGATTTGAATCTATGGCCGTCATCCTGCTTGTTATCCACTCGATGGGGATTGAAAATCACATGAGGATGCCTTCTTAATGTTTGTTGCATTGTTTGATGCTTGGGTGAACTATTCTTCCCCAATTTCTAGTTTAGCATTTCCAATTTGTAGTTCAACAGTCTCTGTTTAGTCTTATTTGGTTTATTAATGTTCGATTTTACGTCTTTGGTGTGGTTTGATTCATATTTGGATGCTTTTGGTTGATTAGATATTTGTTTAGTGTTGGTTCTTGATCCAATTTGTTGTTGGGCTAATTGGATATGGTTGAATCGAAATCATTTGTACTCTAAGATGATAATTTATCCAGATGTGTTACATCTAAACGTTTGAACGATCTCAATTATCTTGCCTCCGCCCCTGCCTTTAAAATTTTTCTTAAAGGTAAGCAGGAATTAAGCCACCTATATGACCTCCAGCAAAAGGGGATTTTAAACTCTAATGACAGAGTGAAGATTTAGTTGTTATGGCTGGCCGTGGAACAGTTTGGATCCTCATATTGGTATTAGGGTTGATTTTTGCGATACTTTTAACAATGATTTGGGACTCTCTTGTGACTCCTCACATCAGAGTAACGTTTAATGTGTTTATGAGATATATGAGAAAAATTTCAGTACGAAGTAGTCCAATGAGCCCTTATTTGAATACTACGACACTCTTAAGAATCTTTAGTTCTTTTTTTTTTTTCAACTCTTTGCAACTTATCTAGCACAGCAATAGCACCATTGAGAGCACTTAAAGATCACTTCCTTGCCTTATAGTTTGGACCTTGACCTATGCATGTTCAAAGATTAGATCGTTGCTAGCGAGGCCTTGCCTATTGCTTATTTTTGGCTTGAGCTCTCCTTAGAACATCTATCTACTATGTCTAGCTTTCCTTCTATTCTATAATCCTTTGCTTTAGTTTTTAGTGGCGACGACTATAGCAATGTTCATGGTAGCCTACAACATCAGCGTGGAGGTTGTGATTTTCATGGTGGATCTCGTGGCGGTGGTCGAACAGGCGGCCATGGTTATTAGGAAATGCGACTATTTGGTGGAGGGCATACTGAACGATACTGTTGGCAGAAGTAGGGTAAGCTAAGTTATTCTCTTCAGGTTGCAGATGGCACTCCACAATCCCAATCTGAGGCGTCTTCAGCTCCTTCTAATCAGATGGCCCTTATTTTTTGTTCTCTTGTTGTACTCACCGCTCAACTTAGCAATCTTGTTAAGAGATTGCATTTTTTTTCTTCTTCCTATTTCATTGCTACGTTAGCTAATTCAAGTAATAGCACATGTGTAGCTCTTTTGCCATCATAGATTTGTAGATTTTGAAGTAAGCTCTCACATGTCTGGTAATTTATTTTTTTTATTTGACTCATATTAAACAACATTCTGTCTTAGATGATGGTTCCTCTTGCCCATTTCATAGAAATGTGTACTTTAGAGGGTTCTAAATCGCAGTATCAGTACTAGTATCAATCTTAGTGATTTGGCTATGGATTGCCTGATATTGGACAGTATTGACCGATTTATTAGTAAATATCGGTATCGGAGGTCTCAAATCCCAATACCTATGGATCGATATGATACATAACGATTGATATTTAAAACCTTGATACTTTATCACAATTAGTCACTTGTTTTAGTTTGTATGTTCCACGATTTTCCTTTAATTTGCATTCTTTAGTCACTTGGCTAAGAGCCTGTTTGGGATAGCTTTTAAGCTTGACTTTTAAGAGATTTAGCTTTTTTATAAAAAAGAGGAATAAAAAAAAGTGTGTTTGGGATAATTTGAAAAAGTAGATGTTAGAAGAAAAAAAGAGGAAGAAAAAAGATTTGGCTTTTTTTAAGTTGTCTTGAAAGTCGTGAAAAGATGGGATCTCAAACAAACTAGCTTAAAAGCCAGGCTTTTTAGAAAAAGCTAGCTTTTTTATTGATCCCAAACATACCCTAAAGCTTTAAATTACCCTATAACTTTTTCTCCCGTTATTATATTCAGGACCTCTAAACAATGAAGATAATTGATTCGGAGCATGAGAAGGATGTCATCTACTTTCTAGATATAAATCATCCATCTACCATCACATTACCTACCTTGAGTTGTATAGACGTATAGTTTTTCCTCTTCAGTGGCATCTTGATTTATTTATCCTTTTTTTTGCTAAACTTAAGTTAGCTATTCCTAATTTGGGTTCTATGTCTAGTTAGAATATAAAGCTTGTTAGTTAAGCAAATATTATCGTAGTTCTTTTCCTCATAGTAGTAATGGTCGTTAGTCCGAGTTATTTGATGTAGTTCATATGACTTAGTTATTTTTAATGAAACCAAGATCCTTGTTGCCTTTTGTTAATGGTATTTCTGTTTTGTAATATTTGTTGATGATTACTCTCGTATGACTTAGTTATTTTTAGTGAAATCAAGATCCATGTTGCCTTTTGTTCTCACCAAGTTTTTATAGTGATATCTTTACACAGTTTAGCAAATATATCAAAAATCATTTAATCTAACAATATTTTAGAATACATGCAATTTGCTGTTGCCTTTTTTAGTGTTAATTGCGGTATTATTTGTCACATTTGTTGTGCTCGTTTCTACATTAGAATTGTGTTGCTGAGCGTAAATATCGACACTTAATAGGTGTTATGTGTACCCTGTTATTCTAAATACTGGTACCAAAATAGTTTTTGAGTGATGTTTTTCTTACTACATGCTATTTCACTAATCATATGCTCTTAGCGGTCTAGATTATAACTTCCAATTTCCCTTATTATACCATGTTTCCTTGCCTTTTTCTTTCACTCTTGAGGTGTTCGGTTGTGTTGCCTTCATTCATGTTCGATGTTTTTTTTTTGTGTACTCTCGTAGTCAGAAAGGATGTCATTATCATTATTCGGAGTGTCATAGAAACTTTGTTAGTGCTACTATTACTTTTTTTGAGTCTATATCCTTTTTTATTTTAGTCGATTAGGAGTTATCCTCCGACCTTATCTGTTGTTGTGAAAGGGAGTCAACCATTTCTCTTCCTTTACCACTCACACTTCCTGTGTAGGTACCATTTACTTGTCCATTGTAGGTATATTAGCGATCTAGATATGCCTGTTGTGTCTTATGCCCTGGACACATCATCTTTTTCGTAAGGGGTTCTTTCTTCTTCTTGTTTACTTTCTCAGGATAATGACATGCCTAGTGCTTTCGACTTGGTAAATGCACTTGCGCTCAACATCTTATTACTCATTATGTGTCCTATGATCACGTCTCTCCTTTTCTTCATTCATTTGCTCATGCCTAGTTTATTGTTTCTATTTCTTGTTTGGATGGAAACATGCTATGGATGAGGATCCGAGTGTTTTTCATACGAATCAGTTCAGCAAGCTTACTACCTCTCCTCTTGGGAAACATGCAGTGGGCTGTTGTTAGGAGTACATAGGAGTACATAATTAATTATAGATGGTTTTATTGAGTGTCTTAAAGCGCACTTAGAAGCAAAAGGTACACTTAGACTTATAGGGTTGATTTGGAGACCATGTTTTTGTGATTCATTTTAATACAGTTCATATTCTTGTATATGTTGTGGTTTAGTAGTTCTTGGCTTGGTGTCATATCAACTCAATAACGAGAATGCTTTTTTCATGGTGATCTTTAGGAAGCGGTGTATATGGATCAACCTTCCGATTATGTCTAGCAGTGAGCACATTATTCGTCGACTGCGTAAGGCTCTGTATGGGGTTCGAATTAGTCTCTCTATTGATGGTTTGATCGCTTTAGTTATTTTGTGCTTGACTATGGCTTCCATCGTTCTAGTTTTGATCATTATTTCTAGTGATGATTCAGCTGGTGTTGTTGCCTTGAAGCAGCATTTAGGCTAAACATTTCATTCTAAGGACTTGGTTGCCCTTTGTTATTCTCTTGGAATTGAGGTTATTCGCTCTTCTCTGGGTATACGAAATATGAACCTTACCTTTTATCTGAAATTGGCCTTTTTAGTGCTCGAACTATAATCTTATAGATTCTACTATTGTTAAGATTGATGCTTAATATGAAGACCCTTTCTCTAAAGTCGGTTGTTATTGTTGCCTTGTTGGTAATCTATGCAATTGGTGTGGTTAGTTTATAGATGCATGGTCCCTGTCAGTTTCATTTTGATTCTATTTATTGGATTGTGCTCTATTTGAAAGGTGCATCTGGTAAAGGGTTGCTATATGATCTTTTGGTTCTTTGTTTGTAGTTATCTTTAGGGATGCGAATTGGGATGGCAGTCTCCCTCTAGTTATTGTATTTTTGTTGGAGGTAACCTCGTTACTTGGCACATATTGCATCCAAAATATTGTGGGTTCGCTCATGAGCAAACTAAACACATCAAGGTTTATTGTCATTTCATTCGGGATTGGTTAACAAGGAAGAAAATTGCTGCTTCGCATGTCTGCTCGGAAGTTCAATTGGGAGATATTTTTACGAAACCCTTACCTCATTTTTCTTTTTAGCATTTAAATTGTGCATGCTTGATCTCTATGCTCCAACTTAAGGGGAGGATTAGAGTTTTATTTTTATTGTGTTATTTATTTATGTTTGAAGAATATTCTTGTAATTTTGATACTTAGAGGTTAAAGCGTTGATTAAATTTTTCCTAAACTTATTCTGTAATCTCTTCTTTCTTCCCTTCTTCTTCCTCTTCTTTAACCCTAAGGATCACTTCTCATCACTTTTACTAAGACGTTATTCTTTGCTATGCTAATTATTCAGGTCCTCTGTGTCTCACTTGAAAACAAAACCCAATTAGTGGAGATGACACCTATATTCACTAATTTTACCCATTTTTGGCTTTGGTATAATATTCAACCTGAGTCTTACAATGAAATTATTGCGGAGAGTAAGGGGCACTGATTAATACATGAATTGTTCGAATTGGAGAATCGATCTGTTCTTTATTAGGGAGATAATGCAGCCTTGGGGTGACAAAAAACACTTTTTTCAAAAGAACGAAGAGTTTATGTGAATGTATAGCATTTGGACTGAAGTATGAATGCCAGCACACAAACAATTGGAGAACTTATAATTGAGAATTGCACGACGTGTTGACAGTATTCCTGAAAGAAAATTTCCATTAACGAGAAGTTGTGAATTTTATCATTCCACAATTGTTAGGTATGTGCTGTGCTGCCCATTTAGCATATGTTTGCACTAGATTTTTTTGTAAGCTTTTTGGCTTTTTGGCTTTTTTATAAAAAAGCAAATATAAAAATATGTGAAAAAAGCCAACTGAGGCCAAACAAGTAGGCTTTTCAAGAGGCTATTAAGCAAAAAGCCTCCTAGAAAAGCTAGTCCAAATATAGGCTTAATGCGACACAAATGTGCAACAATATGAAATGCCATAATCATAAAGCAAATCCTTTTGAGCGTGTTTGATTGTCTAAAGATAAATTGTCTGATAATAAAATACTATCGGATATAGAGGTGGATATAAAATTCAATGGATATATATCCTGATATATATAGTACTTGATTATATACTATACTGTGTTTTTTTTCCTTTTTCAAATGAGTGAATATTAATATGGAGATGAGGATTAAAACATACCGGTACCCATTACCACTGTATACTTGTTTTGTGCGCAGCCTTGTTTTATTAAAAATGTATATTTCCATCTGGACCAGAATTGTAGTTTAGCAATGATGTTAAATCCTCAAATTGGTTTACACAAATCTTATTAGACTAGCTAAACAAAGAAATGATCAGTTAACCCATTCCGCTACTCCTGTTCAAAACAAAGACAAAAAGGAAGAAGGTTTAATGGGGTAGCCACCATTCATCATAATAACACAAGTACTCAATCCACCGATAACACACAGCCAAGGGGAAAGACTTCATAGAGGCAATGACCTGCTGCTAGGTCAATTATATAGAACGAGCTGCTGCTAGGGCAACGTTTATAGGAAGGGTTATAATCGTATTTTTCCTGAGAGAGGATATCAAAAACCGCACCCCCTCGATTAATGCATCTCCTTAGATATGGGCCAATTCGGATATTATATCCCAACTAAATAAACTCTTCAAACACCTCATATGTGACCCCACATCACATTCTATCGATTCCTACCCTTTAAATCCCCCAAACAAACAGACCCTTTATGTCTTAAGTCATAACCTATCCCCATGAATTGTACAATGCATAGGAGTTTCACGTACATTTTAATGCCTTACAGCATTTTCCATACAGAAGGCCTCAATAATGGCTTTTAATACAATTTTGAACCCTTGGAAGAGTTACGAGAACCAAGGCAACCAAGCAATATTAAGCCTCAATTGAATAGATTTAAGCTCGGGATATTTGAGAATGAGTTTGTGTGATTTTGCTCCACCAAACCTTGCAAGGGTATCCCTGCTTCTTTCTGTCTCTTCCTAATCTTTGCAACACAGAAAATTTGTCTGGTGTCTACATTCAGAGTCTGAACTTAAAGAGAAGGTATTATTCACCATATTAACCCTATTTTAGCTTTAAAACCCGAGCATATTAATACGTTGTTACCGTAAAATCTTCCCTACCTCTTGGCCTTCAATCTAACACTTACACAAGATATTACAAACCTCAAAACTTTCTTCTACCTTAGAGTTCTGAACGTATAAGCTTTCCCAGCCCTGAGCTCATTTCAAAATTGTTGTAAGCACTAAGCAGCATTAGTCCATGTTTCTTACAGTTGTCCTACACGAGTCACTCTCTGAAAATGAACTTAGTTATTAAATGGTCTATATGTACTAAAAGCGTAAGTCTAAAGGGTGCACGTTTGTATCAGATTAAGATTTTTAAAAAGTTAAAGTCCCTCGAGATAACTAATTCTCCATTGTTGTCATGTAAGATAATTTTGTAGTTTTTCGACATGCAACTTTTGTTTTACTATTCCAGAATCTCACCAACTTACACATATTCTAGCACCTAATTCCTAGAAAGCAGAGCACTGATTTCTCATCTTTTTTGAATTGTGAAGCATTGCTCTGACCTTTTTCAGGACATTCTCATTCTATAGTATAGATTATGTCATAAATTATGGAAAAGTTGTTCGGACGTTTATTCTTAGTTTGTTTGTGGCTTCATTTTTTTGGCTTTTCATTATGGTTTAACTCTTAAAGATACTTCTAAAGTTTGATTTTCTTTCCGACGAATCTTTATTGAAGTGTGTGTACATATATATAAAACTGATTTTTGTCAATATTGGTTATAATTCTCATTTATACCATTCATGGCAATATCGTGAGGAAATTTGTTCAGGTAAATGATATTCCTGGTGAAGAAATTGATGGGCTGGAGCCGGCAGGAAATCTCTTGAAACAGAAAAGTAGAAGTAAGTTCAATGCAAATATAGAAAAGATTGTGGATGAAGGAAAAAGGAAAAAGAGGATGACAAAGGAAGAACAAATTCGCATAAAGGAAGAAAAGAAACAACTGAGAGAAGTGAGTCTTTTACTTATACGATTTAATTTTGATTAAATTAGTTTTTAGATGTATGCACTGATTGATGTAGATTAAACAGCAAGAGAAGTTGCAAAAAGTGGCTATGAAAGCTCATGCTGCAGAGTTGAAAAAGTTAGAAAAGGAAAAGCAAAAGTGGGAGAAGGGGAAGTTTGCTTTAAAATCTATTGTGGCTGAAATTGACGCCAAAGTTGTTGAAATGGGGTCAGTTGGAGGTAAGGCCTTTTTAATATTTTTATTTTGGTTGGAAATAGATAATTCATGTTAGCATCATATACTCTTCTGTAACCAATCCAAAAAAATATATATATATATATTATTGTTGTCTGTTAAATAGCTTGATATACATTATTGAGCCAATTTCCTAAGAGTTTAAGCTTTTAGGGCAATTGGTAACTTAACATGGTATTAGGGCTCTGGTTCCGGGAGGTCATGTGTTCAATCCTCATTTGTTTTTCTATTATGTTTGTTATTGTGCGTTATATTTTGTCTTTGTTGGTACACTTGTTTAATTTAGTTTGTTTACCTCTTCATGTACGGATAGGATCACACGTGAAGGGGAGTGTTAAATAGCTTGATATACATTGTTGGGCCAATTTCCTAAGAGCTTAAGCTTTTAAGAATTGTTAACTATTTACTTTCTTATTTTAGGACACCTCCTTACAAGGTTTGCGGAGAAAGGTCTTACATATCGGATTACTTCAAATGCAGTTGAAAGATCTATAGTGTGGAATATAGCTATCCCTGAAGAAATTTCACAGGTAATCAGTGTTTGAGGTTTTACAAACATTTGGGGAAGATTTGCAATCTTTAAGTATATTTTTTCTCAATTTATCACTCCTAATGGGCATTCCATCCATTTGGTCTCTTTAAGCGATAAAATAATATGTTTCCTTTTTATGTTCTGATTTCATTGCCTCTTGCTTCTATGTACGTAACGTTTCAGAACCCCATTCTCGAGCTTCAAACCCTTCCTAGTTGATTTCTAAGTGCCAAAATGATTCAAACCCAATTTCTAACATGAATTCAAGTCCTAAACATGCTAGAAACTCAAAAATGCACCACCACACACCATGAAAAGTATTAAATCAAAATTCAAACTTTGGCGACAATTAACACGTAGAAGTCAACCTAATGTATGTTTATACCCTTTTCATCAATTCTCCCTAATGCATGTTTATACCCTTTTCATCAATTCTCCTCTACTCATATGTTAGATATGCATAAATTACATTATATTCAATCTCTCGCATACAAATCTCAATTTAAAACATGAAACCACAATATGAACATGGAAGAAATATGGATTCAAGTAAGAAATCAAGTGTCTTACCTTTGGCAAGAATTATCTCAACCTTCTAGATTTTTTTCTTGAATTTTCCTTCCTTTCTCCTTTTTTTTTCTTCCTCTTCTTTTGTTTTTAGAAAGAGTGGCTATCAAAATGTGTAGAGACAAGCTTGTCTCTAAACTTAAATTGAAGACACATTTATCATGAGGTGTAACCACCTAGTTAAATCTAATCTTAATCAAAGCATGATGTGTATTAAAGTAACCTAAATCACCCTTTTAATCTATTAATCATCTTTAATTAAGTTAATTTAATGATAATCAAGCTTTATTATCTTGTTGCTCCACACATTGACACACCTCATAAGTGATGACCCACTAGACTTTTTCTCAGTTAACACATTACACCATCTTCGCCACAATTCATGACAATTAACCCCTCGGTAAAATTTCTAAACATCACACTAACCATCCTAAACTCCAATATTTCATACTTCTACATCTTTAACTCAAAGTAGGTTTACACTTATAATTAATCAGAAGTTGATGAAAATGCAAAATTAGCAAAGTAAGGGTCTTACACTATTTGTATCATACATGAGTAACGTTGTAGTACTATATTTATTTCTACATGCTTCTTCCTTATTGCTTATTTATTGCAGCTTTCCTCCAATGGTGTTGAAATTCGATATGTATTACTTGTATTTGAAGCCGAAGAGTTCTGCAACCTCGTCATGAATGAATCTCTCATGGATCACATTTCCAGTGTTCGAAACTGTTATCCATCTCATACAATTTGCTACCTCACAAATAGGCTAATGGCATATATCAATAAAAGGTTCGATGGCCACTCTTCTTGTGACCTTTTTGTTAGTTAGTTTGTTTATATTATTTCTAGTTACGTATACTTTTTATCATTTTCTATATCCTTGTATTGTACCGTTCTTACTTTGTTTATGACTTTCAAAAATTAGAAAGCAAAGAGAATAAAATAATTTGTTGTGTTTGTGAAAGAAATTCAAATAATTAGAGGCAAAGAGTGTAGAATAATATTATGAAAGGACTAAGGCCTTAAGGATCCCCACGGAGGTTTTCTTTGTATTCTATTATTTGATTCAACTAACTAAAAACTACACTAAGTGTAATTGCTAATCGGATGATAGAAATAATTATTATATAAAAATCTTATTCGAAAGATTGGTTATTTTGATTAATTAATTTAATAATAAAAACCTAGTTATTTGATTTGTAAGGAATCCAAAGATTCTACTATGGCTGGAGTCAACAACAGGATTGTTAAGCCACCGATTTTTCGAAAAGCTTAAAGTTTTTAGGAAATAGGCCCAACAATATATATCAAGCTATCCAACACTCTCCTTCATGTGCAACCCTGTCTCACATGTGGAGAAGCGAACAAACTGAATAAGTACACCAACACACAGAGTACACAATAACAAATATAACAGAAAAACACATTACGAGACTTGAACCCAAGATCTCACGGAACTAGAGCTCTGATACCATGTTAAGACACTAATTGTCAAAAGTTTAAACTCGTATAAAATGACCCCAACAATGTATATCAAGCTATTCAACAAGGATAATGAATTATATAGAACAAAAACTTTTTCAATTAATAAAAAATAAATCAGTAAATCAATCTAACCTTTGAAACCATTCTTGAATCATAAGAATAAATACGAATCTATTGGACTTCGTAACTAGCCTTAGAAAGGAGTCTAGAACTCCATGGGAAAAAAATCTAGGGTTTTTCTCGAGATAGGAGAGAATAGAAAGTGAAAAGGAAGTAGATGATAGGAGGAATATATAATCCTCTTCCCATTATATCTTTCCATATTTAGAATCTAAAATCTTAATAAAAATGAATATTTGTCTCCTAAACCAAACCAAATAAAACTAAGTCTTTTGTCCTAATCAACTGGAGTTGGTTATATGAATTATTTTTACGCCATTCTGCTCTGTTAAAGACTATTAAATACAATGAACATATGCTAGAGCCCCCACAACATCAATGTACAATCCGCCGAAGCTAGCCTAAGCTGAGTTGCTTGGACCATAGCTGATTTTCGGTCTTTTCTCCTATTCTAATTCATTTATGAGTACTAAAACATCCCTCCATTAATTGTGCTCCAGCTTCTCTCTATCTCTCTCTCCACTAACTATCATCACCACAATTGCCCAATTTATTTCGTATGCAAATAATCATAACTATTCAATTCTAGGCTTTTATCATCCCATGACCTACCATCTTTGGTCCCATTTAACTACAAAATTTTTTTGGAACTATCGAAATTTTGGATTTGGATAATCCAGCTTAAAATTTGAAAAAAATTAAAGAACAAAATATAAATAGTAAACATTTTTCTGAATTTCAAATGGTTGTGGTGCACCGGTTTCTCATGAAATATTATAGTCTGTTTATAGAGAATATTAAGTAGAATATTATTTTCTTGTGTGCTGATTTTGTTATGTATTAAAAATTATTGCTTCCTTAGGGTCATGATAAGCAAGCATGCATTTATTGGGAAATTGAGTGTTTGCATATTTCCCAATATTTGCCTCGACTGATGTATCGACATCGTAGTTGGTCATTGCCATAGAAATGTCATGAATTTATTTCCTCACAGAGGGGCTATATTGAAATGATCAAACTTGTCTTTATAGAGTCAATGCAGCCTATCAACCTTTACTATTTCCCTAACATACCATGCGGCCACCACCAGAACTAGACTACTAGAGTCTTGAGGGATCTAGTTCTTGATGGGTTTCGGAGTTAAACTATAAAGTTCTTGATGTGGTTATGTTAATACCACAGGCAATAAGTAAGAGAGAGAACGGAGATGCTTTTGACTGGTCAAGTTTGCTTTTAGGTTAGTAGTGGTGGTGGTGCATTCATAGGAAGGAAATACGAGTTGCTATCTAGGCCACTTTCTCTCTATTGCCTACGTTCTGTTCTTTGATTGAATTTTTGACAGGAAGTTTTTTTGTATCCTTGTTTTTGTTTTGATGTTTTTTTGGTGAAAGTAAATTTGATGCATAGTCTATTTTGAAAGTTGGCAGTACATACCTCTCAGATTCATATACATGGAAGACTGCTTTTGTTCTGGTATTACTTTTGTAACCTAAAAGCTTCAGATGTTGACTCATATCAAACATACTGTTCCACAATAATTGTTAAGTCTTTGCAAGTTAATGTGCAAATTTTCTCCTTGAGCCGTGAGGGTAATGATGAATTTTGTTGTATTATACTCTTTGATACTCATTGTGTATTATACTCTTTTGTACTCTTTGATACTCATTGTGCTGATTGAAAATGTTACTCTGCCATAAAATCATCCATTGCCTCCCATCCTCAGTGCTGTGTGATCTGGAATGACAGTCTTCCACAAAGTCATCCACTGCCTTGCATCCTTAGTGGTGGAATGCAAAATTTTAATCGTTAGGAGCTTCACTTAATTGTGACATTATATATTGGCCCCTTAGAGCCCCATCCACTTGTGGCTACATTCTACTTGGTTTCCATTCTGCATTTTTTAGGCTCCATTCTATTGCGGTTGCAGTTACTCTTACTGAAACTCTGCAATATTGTTCTAACTATTCAAGCCATTTCTCTTATGCATTATGCTTCATTTGGAAAATGGCTCCAAAGCTTTTGGCTAGAAATGCAAAAAAAGCCAAGGGGAGTGGTTTGGCTGGACAAAAAAATGCCCAAAAGCCTATTATCTATTTCATTTCATTTTCTTTCTTATCTTTTTCATTTCCAATTTCATCCTCCATCTTCAATGGCTCTTTGCCAATTTTGTTTCTTAGTCAAGAAGAACTTCCAAACTGGAGCTGAGATTGGCAATCAAAGAACAAATGGTAGTGTGATTCCACTTCAGAATTGCAAAGAACACAATAGTCTCCACCAGTCTATCCTTAGTTGACAGCTTGCCTTGAACAAATAACCATATGGTGAAAGACCACTTGGGAACATAGTGACTAAATCATATCAACTTATGCCAGGGTCTAACTAGATGTTTCACCCTAATTGAATTCCAAGCTGATTTAGCAGTATATTTCCCATTTTCCATTTTTTTCCTCCGCTGCAAGTCCAAGAATCCATTGCATTAGTATAAAATTTGGAAATGTACTGATGATTGGCTGTGAAATGTTGATATTGATACAAACCAGAGAAAAAGAAATATTACATATTATTGAGGTGATTAAAAATCTTTTCATAATCATAAGTTACATTATATAAATAAAACACAACCTAAAACCCTAATTAGTCTTCATGACTAAGCTACCCATTAACTAACAAATAAATAACAAAATAACCAAAAATATAACATATAATAAAAAAATACTACACTTTCACACCCCCTTCAAAAGCATAATGCGAGCCTGTGAACCGTGAGAGTTTGTCAAGTAAGAATCGAAAACGAGCCGAAGTGTGAGTCTTGGTGAAAAAATCGGCAAGCTGCAATGATGAGGAGACGAATAAGAGATTGATAGTACCAAGCTAAAGATGCTGACGAACAAAGTGACAATCAATCTCTATATGCATTGTACGTTCATGGAAAGCAGACTTATGAACTATCTAGATTACACTCTTATTATCATAGTAGAGAGAAGTAGGAGAAGAGAGAGAGAGAAACACCAAAATCAGAGAGGAGCCAACGGAGCCAAATAATCTCAGCAGTGGTATGAGCCATGGCACGATATTCAGCTTCAGTAGTAGAACGAGTAATGGCAGATTGTTTCTTATTTTTCCAGGAAATGAGAGAGTCACTAAGAAATATACAAAAGCCAGTAGTAGACTTGTGATCAAATACATCACTATCCCAATCAGCATCAGCATAAGCCCGAAGAGTCAATGATGAATGAAGACAAGAATAGGCTCTGAAAAATAATACCATGAACAAAATGTAGAATGCGAAGCAGAGCGGCCCAATGAGTGGAGAGAGGAGCAGC